>NW_019059828.1:1706313-1729392 GCF_000696155.1 Zootermopsis nevadensis
CCACAAACTGCCCACGGCACCCAATTATCATCACTATTTATTTATTTATTGAAGCAATTTGAACCTCAGCCACGTTTTGTATGATATTCAGGTGTGTTCTTTCCCTCTACCAAACGCATAGCCCCGGGTTATTATATATGATTTTTTTTCAATGTCCCGCCTATTAACAAGAATTCCACAGCATTTTAAAATATGGATAGTACAGAAAATGTTTTACATCTATTGGAAATTGTCGGGATTTATATATGGTCATTATTCATGGACGACCGATGATGTGGTTGTGCGTGTTAAAAGAGAAACAATACAATATAGAGAGATTGGTACAGATCAAAATTTTAAATTAAACAACCCTTCCGTGTTTGTAAATATATTTGAATTCAAAACAAAAAAGAAATATAAATAATAGCAGATCACAAGGTATCGCTACTCAATTAAACTGTTGCCATTGTGCGTTGGTGAAATAAAGAAATAAAATCTTGATGCTTCTCATCGTTCTAAGAGCGACATATGTTGAAATATACAACTCCAGTTTATACCTACCAGAAAACACACTTTCTTCATTACAAAGATCAATTACTGTTAAGTGTGAGACAAAAACGAAGGCGGAAGATGGCTCCATCAACAGAGCAGGGAGGCAGCAAGGACCTCTGAAACGTCGGTAAACTTCTACCAGACTACATGGCGTAAGAACATAGTAAGACAGCCGTCTAAGCGTACTTTATTAACTGACAACTTGGCGCTGCATTTAGTACTCGGTGCCACCACAAAGTGCTGAATTATGAACCGGGGACAAAGGCCAAGCCTTCCGCTGTCGAAAAGGCGCCAAGGGGACGACCAAGCCATCCAAGATGAGTGGTTATTAAAAAATGAGAATAATTAAATATGCAACACTAAAGTTTTGTTCACAACTTTCACAAGTAGCTTATCTTTATGCAGAACATATAGGCCTATGAGATACCACGGTTTAATTTCAAAATAACAGAGCTCCCAAGGGATTTCGCCTGTCATATCTTCAGAACTTCCGAACACATTTCATGTGGAGTAATTGACATAAAGATTTTAAAACTGTTCTTGAGATTAGGGTAACACGATCTCCAAATTAATGGGTTTGTTTTTGTTTTTGTATTCGTAATGTGTCTGCAAGTTTATTTATATTAGTTACCAATCTAACGAACCCCACAAAGTAAAGACCTTCCGTGTAAGATTTGAGGTTTTCACAGCGGTGAGTATGAAGATATTTTGTCTTCTGGGTTGTTGCGATATCGCCCTGATGACGGAGGCAGTATGACCTCTGAAACGTTGGTAAACATCGACCAGACTACACAACGCAACAACCCAGAAGATAAAAATCTTCTAAAGACCTTCCACTTGAAGCCAATATCTAGTAAGGATTTTCCTTACCCCTTTAATCAAACATTTATTCTGAACCAGATGAATTATTTGACATCCTCACACAGTATTTACGTAAGTTAAGTGTTAATATTATCCTCGAATGTGCGTTTAGGCCTTCCATATGGTCCCTTCCCCTCAGGTTTCGCAAACAAAGTTGTGAATTCTTTTATGATATTCTCAGTGCGTGCTTCGTACCAAGCTCATCTCAATCTCTTTGATTTAATCGCTAAGAATATTTAGTGAAGAGTACAGTTATATACGAAGCTCCACATCATGAATTTTTCTCCAACTTTCTGTTATGTCCTCCCTCTTAGATCCAAATGTTGCCCTCAGCACTTTGTTTTCAATATATACCAAACAAACTTTCTTCCCTTAGGATGATAGACCAAGTTTTATGCTTAAATAAAACAAGAAACTTATAATTTCAATCTCCCATTGACAGAATAGACAAAAAATATAAGGCAATACGGTACATTCAGGTATAAATAATCTTCTTGTACTTTGTTAAACATTAATTATGCCTAAAATAGTTTCAAATACAACTTTAGATCTTTATTATTCAGTTTGGCATTTATAAAATCCATCCACGTTATTCAGAAATTGGTTGCAGACCCATTTCAGTTTCACGTAAAGAAGGAATTATATTGGACCAACACAGACCAAAGCTTAATTTGCCCTGCTAGCTCGGTGTAGACCTCTCGATATCAAATGTCATCAGATCTATTAAATATTTGTAGAGACAAAATACGAATAGAGTGTCAGAGAGTACATGAATCATTGTTGTTTCAGTCTGCTGTTTCAACGGTCGTGGCTGTGGAGGGTTGAATGTGATGTGGGAAAGTGGTTAATAATAGTGCTTCGGAGAAATTTGGGAGAAAGTTGTCGGGGCCTGTTCTAAGGTGTTACGTCTCAATTCGCATGAAATTTGAAAAGTATTATTTATATTAATAATTAACCCTTCATGTTTCTCTGGATCAAATTATATTCTTCTATGCATTGTAATATGTGTTTCTGCAGAAGTGATGGAGGAACAGTGTATACGAAACGTCGAACGTGTCAGCTGTATCCTCTTCCAGCGCTAAAAAAATATCGTTTAAAAACACTTATTGTTTTCTGCTTTGATTGTTTTAAATAAATATAAATATTCACTGTCATCCTCTAAAATTTAGAACTATTCGTTGTGACGATACCATGAACACATGCGAACAAAAAAGATGTTTTCTTTAAAAACCCGGCGAGTTTGGACCGAATAAAATCCTTATCCTTCTGCTATAACAGAACACCCACAAGCTTGAACTGTACTTGTTTATTGTGCTTGTTCACCACCAGAGGGCTAGTTATTTATGAAGGAAATGAGCCTTGGGGTTGTTGTTAAAATGTGTTGGTCTATTAACGGGTATAAGGAAGAGGTGTGGGTGGAGAGCGAGGGACTGCCATTCCTTGGATTAAAATGCGAGCATGCAGCCAGGTCGTAAAGCTAAATATCCGTCCTTTACGAAAAGAAGAAGAAGAAGAAGATGAAGAAGGGAGGAAGCGTAGGGGTTGGGTTGATACTGCAACTTTTATGTATCTTATCCTCACCCTGTACTGGGCCCGAATCTCGGCGTTTTCTCAATTTAGACTTATGGCCGTTATATGTGTCTGGCGAGGCGAGATATTTAATAGAAGCTACACCGGCTCACCATTTTTGTTATGGAAGCCTCAACTATACATAAAGAAAATACGAAGTATTCATTTACAGCCAGATTCGAGTTTCAAATTTAGGCCACCGAAAATGAAACATGACAGCAACGTGGCTTCTTGAATCAGGCGCTCTCTCATTACATTCCTTCCTATTTCTTAATTTTCTTCTTTCCTTTTCTTTCTTACATCCTCCTTTTTTCCCCCTTTCTTTCTTGAAATATTTTTCCTCCGTTCCTGTGTTATTTCGTGTGAAATGATACAATCATTTGTCTGTTAGAGACGACCTCTCAATGTCGCTCATGTGATAAGTAGAAAGTTGTAAAAAGGTATTTATCGAAGATATCTCATGTGCACATAGAATATTTATGAATGTATAGGAAACGTAGTTAACACTTTTCTGCATTGTATGAGTTCTGTCGTTACAACCCAAAAGACTAATATTGACAGATTATTGTGGCTGAGGTCATCTTGGAAACTAGAATAAAAATTAGTCTTCGGGTATAATGGGGTAGACACTAACAGACGTTTTAGAGGAGCTTAACGGCGATCTAAAGGTGATCTATATCCACCAGACTAGACTGTTCAACAACCCATAAGACAGCCATTATCTGTTACTCTTCGACTTAAATGTATTCATGCAATTATACTATTATCAACCAAATATTTAAATTTGAAGTAGTCTGTAATTTTCATAAACTTCTATGTTGTAGATAACCGTGTATAATTGCTTGAACAGTCGCAGGTTCGACCGATTATGTTCAGAAATTGCTGTCAAATTATGACTGAAGAGCACTGTATTGGTGTTTATTCTCATAGCTTTTGCGTTGTACCCGTTCTACTGTACAACTTCAACTTTAATCAGAATTGTCAAACACTACATCATTAATAATTCAGTCTTGCCCCAATTTCAAAATGTCTTATTGACTCAAAAAGCTGAAAAGTTTAGAGTGGTTTTAAAAGACGTAGGATGGTGAATTCTTCTCCCATCTTAACACACCACTTTGGTGACAGATTTTGGAAAGATACGAGTTGCAGGACCAAGCTAAATTCTTACATTATTACTGCTTTAAACACATGGAAAATATTTTCCTGTATTTTTGCGGTAGTCCGATTAGGACTGTTCAGAAATCTAACCAGGAAAGAGAAACAATGAGACAAAAAACTTACTGCGCAGACAATTACTTAAACTCTCGTAGCAGATAATAAAACGATTACAGAACAAACCATTAGCTTTAGCTCAAGTTATAAGGATGAAACAACGAAACATACAGTATATTATCAGTTTAATTAAACTAATTCCATCCAACTAAAACATAAACTAATACAAACGGCTTAAATTAATTGGCTGAATTTCACCGCGATTTTAAATAAATTGGTTTGTTTTACAGTTTATGATTGTTATTTGAATACCGTGCCTATCATATATTTCTGTGTTGTAAATTTGCAGTATTCTGACACGGTCAGTGGTCACAGTTCATCACACTAAGTGTTCAACACGCACTGTACTGTACTGAAAAAAGAAGGTTTAGTGTTTATTTTAGTAATGGAGACAAAAAACAGTGATACTCGATTGAATTATTTTACTCTGAATTTAATTGAAATCTGAGTGTATAGAATCAATTAAATATTAAATCAATGTGGATTAGTGATGTACATATAATCATAAATAATTTATTTACCCCTCAAGACGAACTATTGAGCCAAGGAGCTAAACTGCTAAAACGGGTCAACTCAAAAATGGGACATCGTACAAGAATGATATCGAAAATTATAAATTCTGCTTAACTTAATTTTAGATACCAGACATATTTAATAATATACAAGAAAAAATAGCTTCTTACTATTCATGTGATATTTATAACGTATTTAATAACTGTGTAATAATTGGTTTGTTCACGCAATAAATTAATTTCGATGCCAGTAAGATAATTATGTAAAATCGTAAATAACGAATTTTTAAACTGGTATACTGTTTTGGAGTACACCTTTCAACACCTTTTAACTTGAGAGAATAATAACACGTTATCAGAGTACACAGGATATGTGGGTGGCGTGGAGGTAGTGCGGCAGAAGCATGGTTTTCTTATAGCAACATTTTTTAATATTTGAAGTTTGGACGTGCGTCATTGGATGAAAAACAGGAAATACATTCAAATTTGTATGTGAAGAATTTTAGTGAAGACACCACTTAGAAAACATTAATGTAATCTATTTTTTACATTTTATTTAACGATGCTTTTTTCAGTAACTTACACCATGTAGCGTCGAATGAGAATATGATAGTAAATAGCGAATCGGAAGTATGTGGAAGGAAGCGGTCGTGGCCTAATTTAATTTATCATCACAAGCCTTTGCCTGGAGGGACTGAGGAAAACAGCGAAAACCCTCAGTTAGGATAACCGGTCTCCGAGACGAGATTTGAATTTGGGACCTCCCGAATATTTAGCAGGAGTGATAACCACTCGACCAAGCCGTTCGGTGGCGTTTGTGTAGTAGTAGTAGTGCATATCATGTAGTTATTCTACTGTTAAACTTCAACTCCTCTTCACAATTACCTCAGTACACCATTGAAAGAAAAGCACGCGTTTGTAGTGAAACATACGTTATTTATAATGCAATTCTTTTTAAGTTTATGTTTTCTGAAATTGTTATCAGGAGTAAGACTGTTATATTTCCTCAAGGAAGTAATAATGCATATGCAGTTTCTTGGCATTTTCAAGCGATAATATATTACTCACATCACATTACTAAAATGTTTATTACGGGCTGTTACTTATTAAAATACTTAGTATATTCATTCTCTGGTTCGGATATTTGCATGTTCTGACAGACCTCCGAAGTACGTAAATTATTGGTTAGTACCGTAAGGTCTTCAGAACACCTACAACGTTGAATTATGATGAGAACTGATGTACGAATGCTTATTAAATCATTTAATTAATTTTTATCTTAAATTGTCTCCCTGCCCACAAAATCGAGCTAGTGTACGATAACATCACAGTGATTGAAGGAGATTTTAATAAAAAATAATTCGATCCGTTAATCTCAGATGATTATGCCTCTTGAGGAATATGACAGTATAAAGATAGGCCTAGATAATAAACTAGGAAGTAGGCCCCATGATGTAAGGAAGAGATTTAATGTCCTCACGGCGGAGATTGTACAGCCGTGTAGTCTGGTAGAAGTTTGCAGAAATTTCAAAAGATCCTGCTGACTCCATCATCAGCTTTCTGGCGATGGAGGAACCAAGCGTCTCTGAAACGTCAATAATAATCTACCAGACTACATGACGCAACAATCCAGAAGATAGCAATTTTTGTATTAATTCTGATAGATTTGATCACCTTAATATTGTTAGGAGAGAAGTATTATTACTGCTATTATTATTTTATTGTTACTAGTTAAGACAGAAGAAAAGGGAATTCTTTATTTGAACATATGTGTATCTTACAGTCTTCAATTTTTAAGAAGTCATTCATAAATTTATATAATGGTTATGAAACTGGTTGCTTGTTTGTAACTACAAAGCCTAAAGCTAATAATGACTCTAACTTCTAAACACGGTCTTCCTAAAAGTACAAATGACTGTGCATGTATTATACAAGGCAGTGGCAAAACACAAGTGAATTTCTCTTCGTCTCACTTTGTTGAACTGTTCGTAGCGGGAACTTCACGGCCATAACTTAATCAGAAGAAAAATATCGCCCATTGCAATTGGGAAACAGTTCAGGAGCGTGTATTCCACTTTTTGTTTTCCTTTTTCGTAGAGACGGGTGAAGAACTGCCTTTATGCTTGCCTAGGTAATGGTCTGCGATTATGGGACTGAGCAGAAGGATGAGAGGAGGGAAATTTTTCTTGTACGCCTACTCCAAGAACCCGAAACTACCAGAACATTAAAATATCTGCCAGCCCACAGGAGAGTAGGTTTTATTTCGGTGATCAAATTATTGGTTTCAGAAAGCACATCCTTAATTTTATATTACATATCCTACAAACTGGCTGTTTGTAAACTGTGCTGTTGTTCTGCTTGCCGAAAAGTGTTAAATAATGCATTTAAAAATCTGTCGGCATATTATGGCAGTTTTTGAAGCTCTGGATGTATGCAACCCAGAATACAGCCATCTTCGTATTATAAACAAAAATTACATTCGTAAAATATCTGTACACCAATTTTTTTTTTTTCAGAAGGTATTTGTCACAGGAATCCACTGCATGACAGACTTTCATTCAAGTTGTAAAGCAGGTGTACACGTTGTTCGAAATGAGACACGACATCAGTGATGTGTTGTTTGTGGAGCTTTTGAAAACAGGGCTCAGAGAGTTCAAACCCTTGTTAACTGATTTCTCCAGAGAGTTGGCAATGCCCTTGCGCCAATTTCCTGTTGCCATCTGCCAGACTAAATGTTGATGTCATTAATAATCCTCCCTAACCCCACTTTTCCGTATAAACTAGTCCAATGCGACACAGCGCTGTAACCCGAGATCCGACCTCACCTCAAATTATCGGTTCCACTTTCAGTTCCGTACTGGGGACAACAGGCATCCTGATCCCTGCCTCCAAACTCATGCCTTATTACTTTATTGTGTAATTATCTTCTTGGTATCGTGATACTTCACTAATCTTCCAAACTACCATCAGGATCATGGTTTAATCAAACTCCTCCACATTCACAAAATAACAACAGAATTGTAATATTTGAGGTTTTCACAGCGGTGAGTATGAAGTTTCTGTATTCTGGGTTGTTGCGCCGTGTATTCTGGTCGATGTTTACCAATGTTTCAGAGGTCATACTACCTCCGTCACCTCTGAAACGTTGTTAAACACATACCAGAATACACGGCGCAACAACCCAGAATACAGAAACTTCATACTCACCGCTGTGAAAACCTCAAATATTACATAGCTATGCGATCTTCATCTATTTTAAAAGTCTTCATCGCCCTGTTGAAAGAGGCAGTATGACCTCTGAAATGTTGATAAACATCGATCAGACTACACAGCGCAACAACCCAGAAGACAGAAAACAACAGAATTGTATCTAGGTAAAATTTTAGGTTCTTACGGTGACACGTATGTATATGGCTGTCTTCTAGTTATGTCGCCGTGCAGTCTGGTAGAAGTTTATCGATGTTACAGATGTGCTTGCGGCTTCCTCCATCAGAGTGATGAGTTACTCATCGCACTGATAATGGAAGCAGCAAGTACCTCTTAAGCATGTATACACTTTGCTTAAGCTTATGCAAGTATAATGAAAATCCATCGTGATACAAGTATCAACATTTCAGCTTGTGTAGACCGCTTTGCAGTTAGTTTATTAAGCACTTAAACACAACTGTGTAACTGTATCAGTGCCCCTTTTTAAATGCAACCTTCATTCTTTCAGATGGAGAAATTATTCTGTCCCAACGTTACACTTTATATTGGTAATTAGTCTTTCTGTCTGATGTATATTTGGTACATTTAATCAATAATTACATTAGCTGTGTTAAATAATATAAAGCTCATTTCGTAATTTGAAACAATAGAATATGCACTATTTAAAACATCGATTTCTTGGAATTTCTGGGTAAAAAAGAAACACATTTTAGATATGTATAATCTTAATTAACCAATTACTTACTTATAAAGTATTGTCTGTTATATATCTCGACTTCTTTCGTATTATCGATATACATATTTCGAGTTTCAGGTTTAATAACGATTTCTCTGAATCTATTTTATTTCCTTCTCCTTCCTGGTTTCAGGGTTCTTCAGTTTCTTTGTTTGAAATTTATTTCACAAGACAAACCTACACACATACTGACACAAACGAGCACACAGAGAGATACGTACGAAGATAATAAACACATAAGCACAAACGTACTACAACATACTATTAGACACTGACACAAATTTACAAAAGATGCGTGCTCATGAGATCTTGCTGATAAGTAAGCGTATATTACTTTTTAAAACAAAGAATGTTTGCTAAAATATATTCCTCTTTCCTCTGACGTGAGTGAAGTGTTAAGTTTGTTTCGAATTCAAATTCAAGTTATTATCTAAAGCAAGGCAACTCCCTGGACGCCATAACTCTCTCACAGAATCTTCTTGTCCTTTACAAGCCCATAGGAATCTCTCAGAAAACTAAATCAAGGGGAAAGACATTCTAATTAAAGAGAACTATAAGATTCAGGGAAGTGTCGTAAGACAATGTTTTAATCAGGTCCGTCAAATTTTAAGCTGTACCGAATTTCTTAATCACATGGAATTGAGGATTCACTTTTCAAACCAAATTCATTCCACATTCTTATGGGGAGATTCATGATAAAGAGTTGTTGGTATACGTTGGAAATGTTTCTGGCGTATGAGGTTGTGCAGAAAAAGAAGTGTATGTGTCCTGCCAGGAATCGAACCCTGGTTGCCCATCCCGCAGCCAATTACTTCAGTCTCTGACGTGTATTTTAGAACATTTTTAATCTTCTTGCAGACAAATGTGCTTAGCATGTTGCAGTGGAAAATCGTGTAGAGGGGTAGTAGTAGGCTCTGCCGGGAGTTGGAGGGGTGTAGTTAGGTAAATTTTAAGAGACAAGAAAACGGAATATATGTGACCTCCATCAGCAGTTTAAATTGGAAATTAACTTTATCTGATATAACGGATCCTTTTTCAGGACAAAAAGAAAATATTATATGGTACCTTTGGTAGCAAATGCAATAACTGTGTATTATCAGGACCTGACGTTCCAATTAATTTGAATGTGCATGGACTTGAATACGAGAACAGAACTTTTAGAACGCCTCCATTCTCACGCACTCACTGAGATACAAACTGTAATCGAGTTTCAAATGAATTAAAACAGCGTAGCCCATTTCGAAGGGGGTGGAAATATCTCCATTAGAGTAAGCTTACGTACGGAACAAAGGAAGCTGTTCCATCTAAAGAATGAAATAAAGGAATCAGACCAAAATACAGCAGTCCTCAGCCTATTCCTTTTCTATGGCTGCGTTTAAGAGTCGCGTCTTTATTGTCTGCACTGAACATGAGTTGTAGCTGCGGTTAAGCATCACGTCGTAAAGGCAGATGGGGGAATAGAGGTAAGGCTCCACGTATTCTTTGCATTTTCACTGGATGTAGATGTGTGGATGGAGCTCGCGCAATATCGGGTTTAATGGCCGTCTTTAAAATTAATAGTGCTGAAACTTTAGGTTAGTTCCAGAAATATTATTCTGTTTGTTGATTCCTTATTTATTTCTCTATTTAAGGTTTATTTTCCGATACTGTCAGCAGCTTATATTATAATGTCGAATGTTATGATAATTAATGAACAGTGACTTGGAAAGTATTAAGTAATTAACCGATTATTCCGACATTTACCTAGAGGGACTGAAGAAAACTACGAAACCTCATTCAGGATGCCTGTTTTGGGGCCAAATTTTGAACTCGGAACTTCTTAGATACGAATAATGAGTGTCAATCACTCGGTCACGATGTTTCGCTTGTTCTTTTCTTGTTAGTTAGTTTGAAGGTACGTAGCAATCGATTGGTCAGTCAATTTTTGCTGCACCTTTTCAAGTTTATTTTTATTTTTAAATCCTTCTGAAGAATATGTACATGGTAAAGTATTATTTTATCGACAGGATAAAGTGTGTGACTATAAGAGTCTGTTATCCATAAATTATTATAATCATTGTCGTCGTAAAACTGTTGAGCAATTTTCTACCTTGTGGGGCAATGTTTATGATCATATGTGTGTGTGTTTTATGCTTGAATTATTATAACAATTACCCTGGTAATACTCTTAAGAAATTCTCGACCTAATTTGCACTGTTGACCATAAAACCACAGTGTCCTGCGTCTAACAAAATTTTCATGGTCCACAGATTTTTATTGTGTGTAAGTTATTGCTACGTGAAAGTCTGTTGGTTTCTTTAGGGATAAAAATTAAAACCTATATGTATTCGGCCGGTTTTCAATTCAATGTTATTTTTAAATAAAAGAGAAATTTCCCGCGGCTCCCATTTGAAAACTCGCTATTCGGATTCCGTGTGAAAGGTGTGTTCACGTATCTTTGAAAGCATAAAATAAACCCAGTCTGTAATTTCAGTGTTTGTAAAACATATTTCGAGTATTATAGAAGAGATGAATGAAATGCGAATCAAACTTTTTGTTACGTATTCTGCGAAATGTTTAAATGTTGATATGTATAGAAATTAATTTGCTTATAGTTACGTCTTATTCTGATATTGGTCATATGTCTAATTTCATTTACGCTCTGTTTTCTTTGTTGGCCTACGGGAGAATCAACTCAAATACTCCACTTCTGAACACAGAGCAAATTGCAAAACTGCGACTAAGCTGCAGTGTAGGTAACGTTCCCTGCAGAGGTTTTCGTGCACGTGTACAACATACACGTGTGGCAAAAAAGAAGTCAATGAAAAAAAGGGGCAAAGACCAAAGATGCTGCTGGCTGTAGCTGCATAACGGAAGAGATCTTATTAAATATTTACAGGAGAAAACGAGATGAGAATGGGCCAGACTGCAACATCTTACGCAATAAAACTCCATATTCTGGACACTCCCCTCAGTCCCAATCTTAATCTCGGTGAGCACTTGCCACCTGCAGGAACTTCCAGTGTGGCCCGCGAGTTAATTTCGCTAACAAGGAACTCATTACATGACACTCGATTCTTCTAATTATCGATTGTCAACAAATTCTCAGCTCTTACGGACTCCAAAGGTTCATCACTTTGTTCATAAGAGCTCGCAGTTCGATCCTATCCTAGGGCAGTTTAATCCAATACACATCTACATTTTTCTAAAATCCATTTTGATATTATTATCCCATTTACACCTAATTTTCTTCCTTACATATTAATATACATTTCTCGCTTTCCCGATGTATGCTGCATACCTCGCTCATCGCATGATCCGTTTCATAATGTTTAGATTATTGGAAAAATTTTAGAAATTACGAAGATGCATGTCATGTATGAGTTTTAGGTTCTAATTGAGGCGATTTTGATCTCATGGGTTGTAACGCCATATAGACTTATAGGTACATACTAACGTTACAGAAATAAAATATCTCCATCTTCAGGGCTAAAGATGTCATGAAGAGGGATGAAGACACCGAAAGTCATATATCTAATTTTATCTGCCTCTTGTTCGATCCCCTTCAGGCACTATCTCTATTCGTAAATTACGATGAAAGACAAAGTTTCAGAGCCGTATAATACGAAAAATAAATTATAGTTTTTTGTCAGTATTCAATATTTTAGTCTTTACGTGAAGAAAGAACCACATACATTAATATTTACCTGTAAATATGAACCTGTTCGTGACAGACGTGATTAAGAGTAGAACTCCTGTAATGGTAATAACAATTGAGTCTTTCTTTAACAAAACTGATCAGTTGTAAGTTTACATATTTTGTATTTGCGTTTCATAAAAGAGTTGGGAAATATATTGCACTGACTCTATCCACAATGAAATGATGCGGTGCAGTTTTATTGATTTCCTTCGAGTAATTTCCGAAGTGAAACGTGCAGACAAAATTATGCGTTTATCACTTCATACATTTCGTGAAAATAATACGTAAAAATTATGAAGCAAAAAAACAAGCCTGGATTATGTTGTCAGCTCTATATCACACGTAATGCAGAAACCAGCAAGCTAACAAGGTCACTTGTATTCTGAACCTAACATCAGAGCCCACCTTGTTTTGATACATGGTGACGCTGCACCACGTTTTGCAGCGCTGAAGAAATAAGATTCGTCCTTCTCGTTCCTCGGCTTCGCCTTTCTCTGGTTCCACTTGGGATTCAGGACCATATATTTGAATTTTCACACCAGCACTATGCCTCGCTGATATGAATGTGGAACTTGAGTATAATGTTGTAACAGAAACCTCATTCAGATAAGACTGGTAATATATTTCACTGCATGGTTCACTTGTTATGGCTATTCGATCCGCTTTCGTTTTATGATACTGAATTATGTGTAATCTTATAGTCAGTGCTGCAATTGTGAAATATCTTCTTCACTTATTTTGTAAAATATTTCTCTGAGCCTGTGCACCATTCCGTGAAAGCGTAGGCCTATAAATGAAGTGGAGGTAAAGATCCACGAAGAATGTGTCAAGATGAGTAAAGCCATTCATAAGTCGCCTGTGTTATCTGTCGTCAACAAACAGAAGCAATCTTGAGTGTAAGACAGAACCGTAAGTGCATTCTCTCCGACATTCGGATGTCATCATTAAAGGCCGTCGTCAGAGTACCTCATCCTGTATCAGTTCACCCACTTTCCTCTCGCACGACATTTATCCCTGAGACCTCCCTTCTTGTATTCCAGCCTTCTTCTTCTTCTTCTTCTTCTTCGTCTTTTTCTTCTTCTAGTGGCTGTTTTTTCAAGATGTTCCCATCAGAATTCTTTATGAATTCCTTGTCTTTCTCATGTTTGCTGCCACCCAGAACTGAATACCAATTTCGTTTTACATACTAAATTATAATTACCAATTAAGGCTATAATTACAACATAAGTTGAAACTGCTCCCTTCCTCAGTGTACACATAACTCAGCCCTTTTTCAACGTATTCATGGAAACTCTGTGAATACTGACTTCGTTGTTAAATAAGTCAAAAAATGGTTGACTTATTTGGAATAGCAGAATCATTGAAGTGTTTCTTACGAATGCGATCGAAAATACTGTTTAACAATAACCACACGCTGCATTATTGAAAATTGGATGCTGCTTGGTACAAGAACAGTTGACTGATAAGCAACGAATACGAAGAAACTGCTTCCGACCACCGACCTCTTGCAGTGACAAAGTTCAGTGTTGCCACTGGACACATCAAATTGAAATTTCCTTATCACGCTAACAAAATGTTTACCTTTAAAGTTTTAGTGATTTTTGGAGAATTTTGTGCAACGAACTGGGATGGCTTAGTCAGTATATGCATAGATAGCAGTGGTTCGAATCTCGGTATGAAATTTTCTCTTCGCTCCTTCGTCCAGACAAGCTATGGGCCTACACAGTAGACATCCCGGCTTAATACTGATGTGGAACAGACTGGACCCAGAGCATATGTGAACACAGAGATGAAAAAACATATCCAGACGCGCGGGTAATCGAGCCGCCGTCGTCACCAGTAGATTACATGAACGTACTTTCAAGTTTTGTGAACAAAAGCTTAAAATATTTTTGTGTGGTGAAAATATGATTTCTTTTCTTTTCTTCCCTTCATTGACAGGAAAGGATAGGCTTGACGTTTAAAAAAGTTCCCGTTGTAATTTTGTTTCGTTCCATTAGTCATACAAGGCACGTTATTCGTAAATTAACTTTGGGGCGGACAGCTGAAGTATCAGTAGACACAGTTCGCCTTCCTTCTGAAGGACAGAGGTGGTGTGTGCAGTCACATTCGCACTAATTAATATTGCTGATTCACACCCGTCTGCAGAATTTTTTCAGTAGATCCTTTAAGGAGGTTAAACCAAGACGTTGCCCGGCACACTACAGAACAAGAAAATACACACAAAAATTAAATGAGTTAAAAAGTAAATTTATAATATTTAGTTCATAAGTTGGTGTCATCCCGTCCGCTTTGAAAAATACTAAATATCTCTAACTTAGTAACTTAGCCAGAATATGGATCGGCCATTATAATAAGTGCTTATGTACTGGTAGTCTGGGGTTCGCTTGGGTAGAAATTGTTTTCGTCAGCACGTCCAGACCTGTACTTCACTTCTCCCAGCTTCTTGACCAGTGGGTAACGAGGGTAAAGCGACCGAACTTGAAGCTAAGCTCTCATTTTCATTCAGAATCAAGATTAATAATGTGTGAAGATTTAAACCCGGGGCCCAGATATGTTTGTAATGTGACGCTTAAACACAGGCAAATTAGCACGTGGCCGTTGAATAGTGTGGGAGTAAAACGCGGTCAGTCTTCCGCCGCATTAGTTCTTTGACTTTAAAAAATGACCCCTCGAAGTCCATACTGTGTTACAACCGAGAAGACCAACTTCGACAGCTTCACTGCCGTGAAACCCTGAAATCTCATTCAGAGTAAGTTGCTTATTTATTTAATTTTCATGTACGTTTTGTTGTTGGAGTGTCTGAGTCTCCGATACTTGAGGGTATTTATCTAATATGTTATCTGTTATATATTTGTTAGAATGTCGATATCCTACACGTAATTTTATTTTAAATATTCTTTTTAAATAACAGCATATCAACAGTATTTCAACGGAAACTCAAAACCCTTCAAATTTTCGTAATAATTGACGACTGCAAATGGGTCTACACTGTATGTTCGGTATCTATTTCATTTCTTTACGTATTTGTTTATTTGAATCTTTATGGTTTTCATGGCTCACGTTATTTAGAATTCTTAACGCATTATTTTCGTCTCTGTGTTCCTACTTTGTTTGCTTGCTTCTCCTCTCCTTATAAATGGACCGTTGTTTTCTGCTTCTGCTGTAGAGGTATTAATTACCAAATTGACTCCTTGGGGAACTCCGAGCCGGCGGAAGTGAAAGCATTAACTCGGAATGATAATTAGGTTTTATTACTAAGACGCTCCGTTGTGCACCACACACACACACACACACACACACACACACACACACACACACACACACACACACACACACACACACACACACACACACACACACACACACACACACACACACACACACACACACACACACACACACACACACACACACACACACACACACATACAGTGGTTCCCTGCACCAATAGCAGAACAATTTATGTCTTATACAAAAGGGAAAAATGGCTATTAGCTGAAATGTCCCTGTCCTGAATAATTTACTTACAGTACCATCTTTCCAAAGCAGAAGTCGTTTATCCTGGAATACGTATGCCTAATATAAATTAATAGGACAAAGAAAATGTAAAACGTAGAGAGATAAAGACGTTTCTGGTGCTTAGTTAAACACCATATCAAGCAGATATGGTGTAATACTGAAGTGTTTTCTTTTCGGTACAAACCGAATTATTAAATATTATTAACATGATGTTCAGGTTCAAAATTTTGTCTTTTACTGTGTCCATGGGAACGTATAATTTATATTCTTAAAAAGTAACAATTAGTTAACTTCAGATGTTGAGGGATAGCATGACATTTTTCAGCCATTTCCTGAAAAATAAGTTATGCTATTAAAAGGCCGGAATTGTTAGCGTTTTTAAGTGAAATATCTTCCTTGTAGCGTGAAGAGGCTAAAAAAATAACGTGTGTGTGTGTGTGTTTCTGAACAAAAATATTAATGATATATTCAATTATAAATAGTAATTGTAGAAGGAATTTATAATAAATTAGGATAGTTTAATTAATTTCTTTGTGGTTTTCTTAACGTCACAGTCAGTAGCTTAAACTATACGAGATCGAATGATAATGAGATTAATGAACGGGGTATATAAAAGTATATGGTAAGAAGCGATCGTAGCGTAATTCAAATCTCCTTTTTAGAAATGTGCCTGAAGGGACTGAGGAAAAACACAATATTTGAGAAAGGTTAGCCACTCTCCGGGCCGAAATTTGAACACAATACAACCTCGGTACGAAGAATGAGTGCTAATCACTCGGTCATGACTTTATCTGTAGGTAATTACACACAAGAAAGAAACAAAGAGTAAAGTAATAAGTCTACTCAAAGTTCATCTTAGTGATACGATGTGTATGACACACACTCTTTTATTGGACGGTATAGAATGCCATAACCTGGCAGCAGTTCACTGTCTTCACGAGACTCAAAAACCGAGCCCTATATCTGAAAGCTGACCTACATTTTAATTTCATATTTTCCTGTCATTAATACGCGCGTTATGAACGCAGTGCTAATTCCTTAGATGGAGCGATACTAGCGCCACTTAATGCAGAAAACAGAAATTTTTATGTTGTAAAAGTACTTAGAAAAAATATGTAAATTTTATTATGGTAATTTTAAGTGCAGTGAGATTATTTTCCAGCGTCCATCAGCTAATCTCTGACCGTCTCGTGCCGAAGCCTGAGACTTCTGCAGTCACGCGACCGGTGAAAACTTGGACTTCTAGCGGAACCGACAAACATACAGCTTACACACATTAAAAATAAAAATTGCCGCCATTACAGCAGTTGCTGGAATTAATCTCCGTTGTTCTAAAACCCATTAGTGACACCTTCTTTGGATCCATACCTTGAAGTTCACAATAGTTGTTCCATCGTTTATTGGGGGCTCTCGAAAGAAAACTTTACGGTATGACATAAGATAACAGCATAACTGCATGAAAAATCTGTATTTGGATTTCTGTTTGATATCGGTTATCAATAAACAATTATAGTAAATACTGTAAAGCTGTAATATGAAAATAGAATAATTATACCCCAAAAATATTATTAATTATTTTCCTCCTTTAGATTCACTAAAACTGCCATCGTTAGACACTTCGCGGTTGCGCTCGAAATACTTCAGTTATTAAAAGTCTATATACTACTGTCAATTATGCAACAACTCGCATTTACTCTCTTCTTCAGTTAGCCATTCAAACAGATGAAGGTTGCTGTCTTATAAGTTATAGCATCTTGAAGTCTGGTAGTTTACCTAAGTTTCAGATATTCTTACTGCCGCCATCATCGGGGTCATTATCGCCGTGATGATGGAGGCAGCAGGCACTCCTGAAACGTCGGTAAACTTCTGCCAGACTTCACGGCGCTAAAACTCGGAAGACAGCCATCTTCGTACTCACCGCCGTGAAGATCCCAAATCTCATTCTGATAGTTTATTGAAGCAGTAAATTAACTTGTCGTTTATTCACTTAGTTGCTTAGTCTAGTAGTGAGTTATTACGTAAGCGAGTTAGTAAGTCAGTCTGCAAGTCAATCATTGAAATTCTTGCGTAACCGTCTGCTTCTACTCCTGGACCCACAAGCAGACATCCGCACATCAGCACACAGCGCTGCATGTCTCAGCTGCTGATGGAGTAATTTGCATAATTAATAGGATGTGTTAATTAAAGCTACTATCTGCCGCTTACTCCACCACCCTTCTTAGGCCGGGGGAAGATGAATGCGACGAAGCCATTTTCCTTGTAATGTATTGCGCATCATCCAGACTTCGTGAAGGATAAGAACAGGCGAGTAATTCGATGTTGCAGGCAGCACTAACAACGTCGAATTTTACCTTTAAATTACCTTAAGAGATATACCAAGTGCTACTTTTATTTTTCCTTTGTTTATAAATCGATACTTTTTTAACTGCCTATGTGACTGGCTACGGACTGGGCGACCGGGGTTCGATCCCTGACGGGGGCAGAGGATTTTTTTTCCTCTAGCCTCTGCGTCCAGACCCGCTCTGGGGCCCACTCAGCTTCCTATCGAATGGGTACCGGGGTCGTTTCCCGGGGGTAAAGCCGCTGCCGGTGCGTGACGCTAAACACTCACCCTTACATACTACCGAGGTCAAGAATGAGTAGGAGCTATATCACCCCCACCTCTAAGCGCATACGTGGCGTATAGTGCGACAGCTTTACTATTTTTACCTTTAACCTTCTAGTGTGGATCCAAACAAATTTCTTTTGAAACCGTCAGGTTGTTTTCATATGAACATGCGAACGGACAGTAGGCGTCATTATAATTTCTGGTTCATTTTATACACTTAAGAATGAATATAAAAATGTGCAAGAGACTTTTCTGATCAAAAATGTCAATTTTAGGGAGTATGTTGAAGAGTGAATGTAACAGCTTGTTAAATCTGTAATGTGGAGAAAGATTTGAATCCATAAAATGCACGACCTTAACGACTAATATATTTTTGATACTTTTTTGAACGTTACATGCCTCAATTTTATGGGATTTCTATAAAATGCCCCGTAATTTACTAAGTGTCCCTAAAATAATTCTAAAAGTCAGAAGGCTTATTCTTTTGTTACGAATTTTATCAAAATTAAGATAGATATGTTCTAACCAGTGAAGTGTCAGTGTTGGTAAATTCCCACACTGGCCCCGTCTTCACGAGAAACAAGCGGGAGAAACCAACGCAGAAAATGGGAAGTGACAAAGTATGTGTTATGTATTAATAATTGTCAGTTCATCCCTAGAGCAGTGAAACATTAGATGTGTCATAGTACTCTTCCTCGAATACACAGTTGTCACCCTGAATAAAATGTGTTGTCCATTATGAAGCTAACTGGTACCTGTAAGGAGAAAACGAGCAGTTGTATAAGCGTTACTTGTCCGGTCACACGCTTTTCCGTACCCACCCATGTGTTACCTTGGAATTACAGTGGAGACAGATCGGTACTATCAGCTTATGCACGTGGGCGGAATAACTCTTGACTGACTAAACTCACAGTCGTGGTTCTTGTAGCAATAATTTAATGAAAAGTTAGTTGTTAGTTAAACCACTTTTACCTTGTGTAAAGAAATTGCATAAAGTGAATGTATGGTACTCGCTACATGTCTGCGCATACTCACGTAATTCTGTAAGTACTGAATGAATTTTATAGAAATTTAAAGATATACACGCGTTTCTGAGCGCGGAAATAACTGAGTTGAGAATCCCCATGTTATCTTGGCTACAGTGATTACCAAGGTTAACTTGGGAATCCCCAGCCACCCAGACAATACTGATGTCGCTGCCGTAAAATTCTGGTGGAATAGCCGGAGTTATCTACATTTTTAACGTGTTTTTTATTGCCTCACTCTGGCCGACATTGGGATCCAAATGATTTCATGTCTAATTGTTACTGAGGCTGATAATATGGGATCGTGTAGTAAGATATTTATGCAAACAAGAAGGCACATCATCTTTCTGCTTTTACATTAAATCTTTGTGTGAAATTCCAGATAACTCTCTCCATCTGTTTTGTTTTAAATGCTCAAATAACCAAGATGACTGTCTGCGTCTACGGCACTAGCAGTGCCATTAAATACCTGTGTTTGTATCTGTGTAATATAGACAATTGGGCATGCCCAGCGGACTGGAATTATCCGCGGGTATCCATGGTAACGAGATGGGCAGGTGCGTTTCTCTGTCAGTCATGTCGTGCTTTCGTGTGCCAGAACAATGCTAACAGCTGAGACAACATGTCAGGGGCAGACTTCAGTAGGAACTGGGATTACAGATTGGACCGAAAATCTAGCTCCACACAATCACAAATTATCTCCCTCCTTTTGCAATAATACAAATTTGTTGTGCTCTCATATATGGCATACATATTGTATTATTTATTACTTAAATTCCATGTGTTTTATTTTTGTATTTGAGTTTCTCTATTTAATTTGGTGGCATGGATGTTGGAAATTTGCATTTGTTTTGTGGCTGGGCGTAAGAATAAACATTATAAGGCACTTTCTCTGAAGGAAGTCACGGGTTGGAGTGGTGAGCCGAAACCCCATAGCAATTGAATAGGTTACAGATAAGCCTAGAATTTGTGCACGTTTGTTATGTACACATTCATTTGTTTGTTTGATAATGTAATGGGGCTTGATGTTATTAAGACTGTACCAATCTACCGCCTTCAATAACAATACCTTTGAAAAAGAGCGTAATTAACAATTGAAGGTTCCGTAGGATTTGAGGATTTCACGGTGGCAAGTCTGAAGATGGTTTGTTGTACCGTGTAGTCTGGGACTCATCGCCCTGATGATGGAAGCAGCAAGGAACTCTCAAACGTCGGTAAACTTCTACCAGACTACACGGCGTAACAACCCAGAAGACAGTCATCTTCAAATAAAGATTTGTTACATTTTGTGAATAATGTGATCTTTGGTTAGAAGGAGGAGATGAGGTTAGTGTATTTTTCTCCTCGTGTAAGTAAACATTTTGTTGTAACAGACAAGTCATAATTTTTCAGTTATGTGCGTTGCACGAGGTAATTGAAAGGACATCTTGTTTTCTCCTTATTGTAAAGTTATTACTGTTATTTACATAATGTTGTTTTAACGTCTTTTGGTAATATCCTACCGGTTATCGAAGAAATCTTTATTTAGCTAGGTTTGGGAGTTAACTGGAAATTTACTCTTATCCGGCCCCGACTAATAATTCCTAACCATAGTACGATAATAGATTTAACTCAGTTAAATGCAATTTCTTTCCTTTCTTGCATCTTCTCAAGACATCGAAGTTTTAATGTTCGACGTATCGTTTATAATGATCCCGGCAATCGATGCTGTTTTTTACTGCAGTTAAGCTTCACTCCGCTGTTGTCAAATAAACCCAAAAACGAAAATTTATCCACGGGGACTGATTTATTTAACGACACTTTTCGACTGCATACAGTCATATGGCCAGTAGGCGTGGCTGTAAAATCATATGGAAGACAGCTAAAGTGGTTTATTTTAAGATACTATCCCAGCATTTATCTGGAGTGATCGAGGAAAACCACTTCTCATTCAGTATAGGTTGTCTCCCGGTCGAAATTGTAACCCATGACCCTTTGGAATATGATGTAGGATGCAGAGCACAACATGGCATTCAATCAAAATTGGAAATGTATATTTAACGTAGTTAGGTTCCTACAAATATAAACAATGAAAGGTATTTTTTTGGAAAGCATTATTTTTAAATCTTCGTTTATTATTAACACGAGTCAAATTAGTTTGTTGTACTTAAAAGGAGAGGCCGTTAAAAGCTTTAAAAGGCGTTTTCAAATGCCATCAAATGTATGCGTTTTGTAAACAGTAGCCATTGCACTTTACACAGAAAACAAATTGGAAAACTAAAATTAAATCAGTGATAAAAAATTTAAACCCTGAACTTCAATCACATCTATCACGACTCACTTCAAAACGGGCTTATTGAAATCCATAAGCAGTTTGTCATCTCTAGAATCTCTGAGACAGCGGTGAGTTTTCGCGCAGATATGTAAACTGAACTTCCTTCTGAAACAATTTTGTTGTCGCGAATTTAATTATGGTACTCATCAGTTCAACTCTAAACGAAAACTGCTTGTCTCACAAAATTTTGTATTCTTCATAACATAAATATTGTTAAATATAATGATTCTCTAAAGGCTTTTGAAAAAGTTCGTTTATTATAAAAATACTATACTTGGCTATAATTAGGCAATACAAGTTTTATTAGAGATATTATTTAGTGTGGCGAACACTTGACGAAATCTATAGTTATCTTGAGGGAAGAAATAATAGCACTTAATCATTATAGTATCTTTACTGCAGCATATAGATAGCCAGTTGAGATCACGTAATGATGATGATGATCATGAGGTGGAAAGGCAGTTGTGGAGTACGTTAATTCGCTATTCCATTATTCGAATTAAATCTATCCAAAAGTCAGATGCAAAAATATTAATGGTTTATACACGTAGACATCAAATAATAACTTAACAGACAAACCAATTTTGAAAAGGGCCTTATTCAGAACCAGTGGCTATTAATACTGTAAAAATGACAGACATCCCTCGTGTACGGAACTTCATGTTATCCAGCCGACATTTGAACTGTATGCCTCCCGGATAAATGTCTAGAGCGTTATACATTTGTTATTTCTCTAAGTCTGGCTGTTGGTAAGTTCGTATTGTTACGGGCTTGATTTAGCCAGTAATTTAGTCTACTTTGGATTAAGTACTTTTAATGAAGTCCAGTTTCTAGTTTATTCAGCAGGTTACTTTAGTTTCGCAGATTATTCAGTTTTTATGTCTTCCGTTTCTGTAAACGTCTCAGTTTAGTGGCATGACAAAATTTGCTCTTAGAGAAAACCCTGCAATGTGAAACCTCTTAGTTATCAGACAGCTAAAAACTTTGCCATTGATTCGATATAGGTTAGGTTTCGATATATCTTGACAGATGGCAATACATTACGCAGGGTGATTGTTTATGCCATAGTAACGAGCATTTTAAGAACATTAAGAAATTGTAAAGCTATTTAGGAGTCTGTTTCTAAGGATGTGTGTGCAGCCGAGTTTAGACGGGGCATACTACAGAAAGAACTTTGGTATAGCGTAATTTTTTAGTCCGGAAGCGGCTATAATTTGGTGGATGCTTCTGCAGAATTTGTGCG
>NW_019059828.1:1729434-1754199 GCF_000696155.1 Zootermopsis nevadensis
GTTGGGGGGGGGGGGGGGGGGACGTTCTGGCAGTATCCCAACGCCATTTCTTGATATACACAACAAATGCAAGCCCTTTCAAGCGAACAGACTTAACCCCATGTATTATGATATTTATTATGTATGTATCCCACACGAAACACTATGGTCAAGTAGATTTTTTGTTTTGTTTGAATTTCCTTCTTTCTCCTTTTACTGTTCCGTTGGTGTGTTCTGGTGAAAGTAATGACCAGCGGGACTGGCTTGCTTATTTTACCAAGAAAACAAGATGAAGCACATATACAACTCCTACACGAGATTTCATTGGCAACTGAACAAAATCTCTTGTTCTTAAGAAAAGTCTTTTCCCCATTCCCTTTCTACAGTCATTTTATTTAAAAAAAGATGTTTATATTATAACATCGATCTGTTTATTAATTTAATGACGCTTTATCAATTGTGTTTGTTTACGTAGCAATAATTAATAAGTTCACGGCCAAGGTTAGCGATTTTCCTCCACGACATTACGTCTAGATAAGTCGTGGTTTCCACTTAGTCCTCTGTCCATTGGGTGGTAATCCCTCATTCCTAGGACGAAATCAGTCTGCGCTGAAAATTACCACTGAACTCCAACTAAATCAATAAGTGATAGTGATTTGTTATTCCTGCAAGGGTTCATCAGTAGCGTGCTTCCTAATTATTCGTTTCACATTTTCATGAAGCCGAACAGCTTTCTCGCTGAAATTACTGCCAAATACGACATCAACCAAACATATTTTCTGCTATTAAGTAATTATTTCTCTTAACAGAGTGACTCAGTATTAAAACATGTGTGATGGTTAAAACAACAACAAGGAAACACGCGGGTTGGAGGTATGCGACCTGCGGATTGAGAACTCTGGAGTCAGCTTCGCTCTCCTTCTACAGTTGCATGATGTGGGGGCTTAAGGTCAGGAATAACTGTACCTTTTGCTTTTTAAATGCTTGATGTACCTCCACGCCTCTTATACACTACCGTGTCGTTCTGTACAGTCAGAAATAACAGCCATGACGAATTATTTTGCATTCTGAAGTTTTCGCGACATATTTTAAGGCGCAGCCTAAAATTGGCTTAAAGTGTTTTGTTCTAGCATAATTTATATTAAAGTACGGTGGAAATGTTCTGCAGAAATCTTTCTGATATACAAAATATTCCATTTAAATCTAAATCCTTAACAAGACAACAAGATAAATGAGTTGTTCTTTGGATTTCATTTGTTACGAAGAATTTACAGTAGATGTTGAAAACGTTCACTACTTTCTTGAAAACAATCATCCACACGAAATGTTGTTACCTATTTATGATTTGTATTTTTCGATATTTCCTTGTCTGGATATACGTAACTAAATAATTCACAAGCACGGCAGACGATTTCCTTACGAAGTAATTTTCGACAATGACCACGCTTTGTACTCGTGAATACGCCATGTTCGCACTTTCACTGCTTTAGAAAAAATGGCGTGAGCAGCGGCCTAGCAACCAGGATGAACTTGATTCGAGTATCACGGGAGAAGTCAGGAGACTCCATTATCCAGCAGTGGAAGCTGGTTTTAGCTTCATTTTTGCGCCACTTTATGCATTTATATTTTCCTACAGTTTTTGGAACAAACATTGCCGCCATGTGTACTTCTGATGTGAAACAGTGCTAGCGACATTTAATGTAGAAAATAAAATTTATTTTGGTAATGAATCTAAGATAATTATGCAACATGTTTTACCATACTTATTAAATTGCAAAACTGTACGGCAGAAAAGCGAAATATGGGCCTATATTTATCGTTCCTTTCGATGCCTGTGACGAATGAAATTTCATATGTTATAAATTGCAGAATTGACTATGGTATGACATTTTACTATTACATGTGGTAAATGTGGATAGAATATGTACTAGTGAAAATTATTCTTAAAATGTATCACTGAATTGTGTAATTATTAGCCTCACAGTATTCATTCAAGTATCCGAAGGAATGTAAGTTTCATAATTTTTCCCGGAACTTCTTGTTTGTTTTTTTTCTTGTTCATTTTATGTTCATTTTTTCGTGCTTTAAAATTTTTCAGTTCAGAACCGAAACAATGGTCTGCAATCATCATATATGTACGCATACATTTTGGACAATATAAAACGCGAGTGATACGGTAATTATATTTATTTTTGTAAAACAGAGCAGAAATTTTAAAATTAATTTTTAAAACGTCAGCCATATTGTTATTCTATGTTATAGGGCGGAGGGAGGGCATGAGAACTGGGTTATAAGGCCTTAAGGGCGCACAGATAGAGAACTACTAAAGAAAATACTACAGAAACCCACATGACAAAACATCAATATTGTTAAACAATTGGAACAAACATTGATGTGCATTTTGTAATTCCTTCAGGCCACAAATAATTATTACTATACCGTCTACATATAACCGAACCCAAGATAAATAAACATGGCGATGTTTACATACGTAAATGTGTTTCGTTTTGTCAGTACAGAAAGAATGAACGCCCATAATAGAACAAGAGCGGTCTACCTCTTTAGAGGGCAGTGCCAAACGTACATTTCACATGCTTAATGTTGCTTAACGACTCATTTCACTCACTGTGTGTATCTATGTGTTTCGTCATATTTTTGCAAAGGACAGCGATTGCATTCCTAAACTAACTGATTAATCTTTGTAACGGAACTGTGTGCTTTTTCTATGGGGTGGGGATCCATTATCTTAAATATTATTTAACCGGAAGATAAAATGCAAAACATAACCTTCCTTTGTCTTCTTCTCCATTCGAGAAAATGCTAAAATGCTTCCCAATTACCGTGTTACTACTGCATGCTTCCCATACAAACATCTGTATTTAAATACAACGAAATTATCCTCTTCGACCACCGAATTATTTGTCACAGAAAAATAGAAGAAAGAAAACAGAAAATAGTGGTGTAAGAAAAGGATTAAATAATTAAGGGAAAAATTGACAAGAAAAGTGGAAAAGAAATAGGCATAGAAATGCATGGATGAATTGAACAACAAATATCACGGGAACCTGTGGCATTTAGCCCACTTTTCCATCAGAGCTTTATGGTCTGTGGTACGAGGCATTGTTGATTTTCGTTTTACCTGTCGTACTCGGCTCCTATTGATGTTGGGTTATACCATCACCCAACAGGGCTTACGAAACTAATAATAGGAAGGAAATTGAGGGTTAGTTCGTCCTTGTCTCTTGTTTCCACTCACCCCGTGGCTCTTGTTTTATAGCATCAGTTTATTGGGTAATATGCTTGGGCCCTTGGGATACCTAGCGCAGAGCAAAATCACTTGTCAGACGTGCTAAAAATCTGTAACGCCCTAGGAATGCATACTAATAACAGTACTAAATATTGGTAGAGCAAATCAGCTGCTTAGGGAAGACCCAGTGATGTGTAGACTGTCACTCCGCCCGTCGGTAAATTGGGTAATCATTTATTCAGACACTTTGTTGCCTGGTCACTCAGTGATTCATTCAGTTTAACACTCAATGAGTCAATTATTTTTTTATTGATTTTGTAATCTCTTGCTTAATTATTCAGTGGTTAATTTACACAAAAAAGTAAGCTATTTATTTATTGGACTTAAGTCAGTCGCTGTGTTAGTAAGTTACCGTTAATCCTTGTTATACACACAGGACTATAAGTTTTGAAATACTTAAAATAAAAATTCTTCTGGTTCAATTACGTAGTTCAGTTGTGCTCCGAACACCCCATACACTAAACACAGCAGAACTGACCAGTTAGATTTAATCCTTAGCCAGCCAGATATTAGCGTTATTGATCTTAGCGGCAAGCGTAATCCTCAACTTTTCATGCGTCCCAATAAGGAATTTAAAACCGCGAGATTGCACTTGGAATCCATCGGTAGTTCAAATCTGAGTAGACCTTCCCGTTCTTGGTCACCGCCATCTTCTGACGCCTATTTTCAGAAATTCGTGGCGAAGTAATATGTCCTTAATCGGTAGGTTCAGGTTTGTTAATATTTTGGCTGGAGACTGGCTATTTTGACTGAAGCTTTTGTGGTTTTCTTCAGTCCCTCCAGATAAGTGCCGGAATAGTACCTTAAATTAGGAGACGGTCATTTTCCTCCACATCCTGCGGGATTAATCATCCGACGCCGTATAGTACGAGCCGACTAAATTATTAAATAAACTACAAATAAACTAAAGCGTCGTTGATGTTGGGATTCTCATTACAGGTTCAGTGGGCCTGAATAATACCACATCCAGCTGTTCGGGGGGGGGGGGGGGGGAAACTAGTCGACACCACAGTAATGCGCTCTAGGTCAGCTCCAGTTAGTTACAGAGTTCCACCGCGTTGTAACGTCACGCGCGGTATGTAATTAGGACTGATGTAAATTAAATAATTGCACTTTTTAGCCCTGCTGGTTTTACCTCTCTTCTCTGATATGACACAGATCATGAACACTGAATCAATGATTACAAATGTGTGCACACTTTAACAGCTTCTGCAGCCTCGTAGGTATATTTCTCGAGTGTCAGCTGATTAGGCTGCCTGTCTTGTTAAGATTTAGTTCAAATTCTGAAACTGTAAATTTCTTAGATTTTGGTTAAGACTGGCCCGCATCGAGGTACCGATTTACACGGAGTAACACAGCTAAATGCGAATGAACTTGATCATTGTGTTCCATCGGTTTAGAATTATGTGTCTGGCACTTAGATTGATACAATTCTTACTATATAGAAATAAAAATATGTATTCCAAGTTTTTTTTTCTAAAAACGGTCTTTGTGATTTTGCGTAACTTGTTCGTTCAGACACTAATTTGCTGCAAATGGAAAACTGTCAATGCAAAACTTTATTCACACAGCTTATAAAAATTAAATAACAGCACTATACTGCATTCCAGCGATTTTGGCCTCTGAACTTTGTGAATTGGAACCTCGGAGCGAGTCACTTACCAGAAGTTTGCTGGAAGGGATGGCAGCAGGCCGCGTACAGTACACTCCAAATAAAATATCACCACGTTATGTAACACAGGAAAGACGATTTCACTACACTACTCATCACTAGAAAATTAACACTGCAGAGTGTAGTAGATAATTTTATCTTCTTCACAACTCTTCGGTCCCCTTACAATTCTTCCACTCCTCACAGACCATCGCTTTCTGACATATCACTCCATTCAACACTACCGCACCTGGTGATTCTAAAAGGACTTTACAACTTTGAAAGTGTATAGAAATTTATTCAGAAGGCTTATAGAACCGGTTGAGATGTCATGACGAGATGCTGCCATAGTGTCGAAACATGACGAAGATTTTCAAAACGTTACCTAACCTAACCTAACTCAACCTAACCTAACCCAATCCAACCTAACCTAAACCAAGCTAACATAACCTAAACAAACCGAACAATTCTAATCTAACTTAACCTGTCATACCTTCATTTAACATATCCAAAGTAGCAAAAATTAACCGGTTTTGACAGGAGATTTATAATATTTCGACTTTCAACGAGGCTCATCCTAGAAATCCGATTTTGTCCACAGTAGGAACTTTTATTATATTTAATAAATTCAGGGTGCAAGGTTTTTCCTAAAATGTTGCTGATAGTTACTCAGTTGGTTAAGACGAATCCCGCGTTTATTGAAGCCGAAGCTTAGTTATGCTTTTCACCCAGGACTAGTGAAATTGTCTCCTCCCTCATTATTTTCTGACAAAAGTGTACATCTCTTTCATCTCCCATGCATGCTAAATGTCCAGTCGTTTGAATATCATGTTCTTTTAGTGATTTCGGAGACGGAACATGCACAATGGTGATGGAGACAACTTCCCCTTTCTGCGTTCATTTTATGCATGCCTCGTAAACAACGTACAACACAGTTGGAATATTAAACATGTGGACATACATACAGTTATGTTTGTGTGCATGTGCAAATAAATGTTCTGAAACATATTTAGACATGTTTCTTTACAAGAACTGAAATCGGTGTAGACCTAGATCGTACATTTAATATAAACTTACGAACAAGAAGTTATAAACAAATTACTCTGAACTTTGCAAATACAGTATTATTTTTCATCCAATTGTTCATTTTGTTTTGTAGAATCTTGTATCAACTTCTGGTGTTACCTAGCGTAGAATTTATTCACATACGAAGAAAATGAAATGCGTATTTCAAATAATACGGAACAGCAACTCAGCTGGAAAGTCAACTCATTGTTCTGTAAAATGAATTAATAATTTATTAAAAGCTGTTTGATCGGACTACATTTTGTTCTAGGAAATTAATATTATTAATATATAGCTTTCACTTTCAGAGGGTGAACATGAAATTGTATATTTATTCATATGTTAAATACTTTATAAATAATATCCATTCATGTGTCCTGTATAAATGAATAGTTTACAGTTCAGTTACATATCAGTATTAACGTAGAGAATATTTCAGTCTTGTGTTCTTCAGCATAATTTTGACTTCCTGCTCGTAGTGCATTACTGTACTAAACTGACTGATAGCAACTGGTCGCAGTTGTTTGTAAGTTTATAATAACTAGCAACTGAAAACAGTTTCATGAAACTCGAATAATGTCCCGTGTTTTGTTCGGATTTTGGTCTTGTCCTATCTTTATTACTTTTTGTTTTAGCGTATGCTTTATACCTTCTTCCCAAACTTGTTCTTCCCTAGTTCCTCTTCCTTGTTGTCTTGCCTGCCACTGTAATAACATAAAATCTTTTATAGTTTGCCCACCATACTTCCATACGTTGTGTTTTAGTTCCTTCCCTTTTGCCCTTCCATAAATTCTATCTTATTAATTTAATTTTCTGACTTTTCTTTCTTTAGGTGTGTTCTTATAACATGTCCACAGTGTCTGATTAGAAAATTTGGCTTTATTTATTCTAATTTTCTGACATAAAATATTTTAATCATTATTTAGCCTCACTCAGATTATATAAAAATCGAAAAACCTTTACCTATTTTTACATAGCGCGTAAGCAAATTTTCAGAAACCATGCAATAGAATTTTTATTAAACAAACTTAATTTGTTGATGTACTGATGTACACTTTGAGGAAAGCTATGTAAGCTTATTTTACTTACAGAAATTATTTTTTAAATAGAATATTTAACTTTAAACGCTAAAATATATCTCGGGGTGATTACATTAAATTACATTACAAGTGGCCATATACAGTATTACATTATTATTGATATCATGATTATTATTAATGTCTTCTCTTTTCCCAGGCTTTTCCTAGTATTTCTATGCTTGAATCAATGCTTAATCCCCACCACCCAGGCTTGAAATTTCTGATTGTAGCATTTTCCTTATAATGTGTGATGTTCCCAATATGGCTTTACCTGCGTTAGCCCATCGTTAAACTCCATTCCTTTATTACTGTACTCGTTGGTTCGTAAGCATACAGTCGTGAAGCTACCCATTATCACTGGCCGCCCAACTACAGTCCTTTTAGGTACAAATATGTTAATGATAACTTTATTTCCGGACACTTGTAATTTATGTTTGTCCTCTAAAGTAATATGCCAAGCTTCAGACCCAGTATTGTTCTGGTTTTCCTGGCTCGCCGCGGTATCACAGGCGCCACTAACCTGACAGACACACCACAACACAGAATGACATTGACAGCTGAAATCCTACAGCCCGCCAGGCTCTTCGGCCGAATCGACTGGATTATCCTCTCAGCGGGAAGCACACGAAGTCAAATTTCCCCTGAGGGCCTGGGGGCACAATGGCGTTAAATCTTGATGTATTCTTTAAATCCCTCTCGTGAGTGGTTACCACTTTGCTATGTAATGCACGTGATGGATAGAAGTGACCCTTTCCTCTAGTGAAGGTGGCTGGTAGAAGTTTGCCAACGTTTCAGACGTTCTTGCTGCCTTCATCATCAGGGCGATGAGTAAGCCGCGCACGAGGAATTGGTTAGAGATTAGTAAGCAGTTGGGCAAGGAGACCCTTGGTTGGACCAGTGGGGAATAGGTAAGGACAATTGATGACAAAGAAGTCAGTGGAAGAAGGACGCCAATTAATACATTTTGAACGTGCTAGCTCGAATATATATTTCCCCTTTGACCATCATAAAGTATTTTTGCATATGGCTTTAGCGGCCAAGGTTTAAATCCAGTTAGGGCGTAGTGTTTATCTTCGACCCACGAAGTCTAGATGCCACTGTAGGGCGTATCAGCTTCCTGCACACTGTAATTCTGTGTTTTTCCATGGGACAAAGCGTTAGTACAGAAATTTTTCTCAATAACAAATAAATAAATTAATGTCACTTGGACTTTGCGTGCTGTATATGGACGAAGTGACTTTCGTATTACTCGTACGATGTATGATTAATATCCGTATACAACCACATCAAGAATTCAAGAGATCGATCTATTTAAATTCCTGATTTATATCTTAATTGCGTCATGCTTGTGTTCTTCAATATAATAATTTTATTCACCGTCTTTACACAAGCTTATAGATTGTTAAAATCACATAAAATTATAACATTTCTTCATTTGATATTGTTACATTTTAAAATGACGACATGTTTCGATGTTCATTCCATCATCGTCAGGTCTATCAATTAAAATTTATGTGATTTTAACAATCTATAAGCTTGTGTAAAGACGGTGAATAAAATTATTATATTAAATTCCTGAGTTTGACTAACACGAAGACGATACCACACCAGTTCAAATCCACTTCATGATTTCTTAGCTCCAGAGGTTTGTGACGCTGATACACAACACTAACTTTATGTTGGACATTACCCACTCTCTGATACGTATTTAATACGATATTTCAGAAGACCTGGAATCACCTCTACTCCCGTAGTCTGGTGATTGGTTTTAATTTTATTCACAGGTGTTTATTAACTTCTGTAATTAATATTGGTGACAAACGTTGGGATCGAACCTGAGACCATTTGAATATCAGGCTAGTACACTAATAAGTATATCTTAAGTCTAACTTTCCGTTCAGTGGTGTTGATAACCACTGGAGATCAATATATCAAGTAAAGCATATCGGTGAGTATTTTGTCCATATATTGATTACTAAATTGTGTAATTATTAATTTGAATTATTACTAATCTTGCTACATAATTAGGAGCGTTTGGATAAAAGAAGGTGTATCAGTTCTTCCCAGAACATACACATTTAGTGCTCATAATATATAAAATGAAGTAAAAAAGTAAAGCTCTCCCGCTATACGCCGTTTAGGCACTTTGGAGGAGAGAAGATATGGTTGCTCATTCTCAAATTCGGCACTAGATAGGGGTGAAAGGTTAGTGTCACGCTCCGGCCAGGCTTTACCCATTGGTCCCAGAGACGGTCTAGACGCATAAGCTAGAGGAAAAATCCTGTGCCATTTCGGGAATCGAATCCCGGTCGAAGATATCAAACATTTTTTTACCAATAGCTGTGTTTCATCTGTTACAAATGTAAGCCTTACACTGAGTTAATTCAACGTAATGCGGCATTGTCAATAAGGAGCATGCTTAAATATGAGACATAAGCTCGTGTCAAGTGTCGAGTACTGATCCATAGCCCCGTTAAGCCGGCAACCGCCAATACAATACGCCATTTTGAGGCAAATCCTGTAGGATACACGTCTAATTTTGAAATGCACCCACTGAATGACGTATGCATGTTGCCGCCATGATACTGTATGCAATAAATATTACTATATGTGTCGCGGATCCCGCTGTGTGCAGGCAATTCAGGTAATAACCCAAGGATGAAACATCCAGTTGTTTGTGATGATATTGCCTGTTATGTTGATTGTCTGGCCCATACAGACAGGCAAAATCTGAAGGAACAGTTCACTATACCCGCAGAAATGGCTATACTTCTGGAACAAAATTTTCTGTGCATAACATCGACCTGAAGATGGAGGCATTAAGCACCTCTAAAACGGAACTAAATTGTATGTGTTTATCCCAGAAGACCATTCTTGAGGAATTTAACCTCTACGAGCAATCAGTAACCAACACAAACACACGAGATCACACAGCCGTTCCAAGAGAGTGAGCGTCTACTAAATATGAAGATGGCTTTGATTGAGTGAGAAGCTGGTATAAAATATATCGTTCCCCCGCTAAATTTCATCAAAGTAAATTGTCCAAAAATGTCAGTATTTTAGCATTATAATGTTCACACATGTATACCGGTCGCAAAACATCTACGAGCTCCAGCTAAGTCACAGTAAATCGTTAAGGGACCAGTGGAACCAGTGGAACAATGGCCTCCCTCCCCGTACCTCGGCTGGCTGTCTACCAAACTATGTATTTGTAACGGCCAACGAAACTCGGAGATATCTTGCTACAAATTTACCAGAGCCAGTTATTCATGATTCAGTGGCGTCTAAAAATATCAATGTATTTCAGTTTTACAAAGTTCACAGACACAAGTAACCAGAGAATTTATTTGATACCTACCGCCGTAGAAGAGAAGCCTGTGTTTTGGTGTTAGTGAAGGTTTTTATGCTTAGGTATCAGAGTTTCCATTATTTACTTAAGTAATGCTAATTACTAGATTCGCAAAGGGGAGCACGCAGTCCCGTGACGTGAAATATCGCTCGCAATACGAGGGTCCCCCAGGACTCCGTTTCTGTAACGAAGACGACCCACATGTACTCTCATTTCTTTCGCTTGTAATTTAATGTCGCAAATAGTGATGGGAACGTATTAATTTCAGCCTCACGTGCTCCACCAAAGTTAATATGGTTCAAACAGAAGAAGAAAAATAACTTCAAATTAAAATGGAATAGTTGCATTAACTGCAAAACACGTAAGTTGGCGAGACAAAATAGATTACTTCCATTTTATACATTATATTGTTTTCGGAATGTAATATCACTTCTCTTTCTCTCTCTCTCTCTCCCTCTCTCTCTGCTGTCAGCGTTCTGAGTTCCTCATTTGTGTGAAAATTTGCTGTATCATGAACACGTGAAAACGAAAAAGTTGGAGTTAATTAACTTTAATTAACTTCTGACACATAATCTTACAACCAGTTATCTGTGAGGGTGAAATGAGGCTTTACTTCACTATTAGGTCTACGTAGATAAACTTAATTACTGTCTCGTAAATAAAACAGTAACATTAAATTAATAAATCCATAGCACAACTTGAAAAAACAACTTATAATTATTCAGCTGGTCAAAGAAATCTTTCGTGTGGTGTTTTATTTTAACTACGTGCACTGACTGCAATTTAAAATATAACATTTAAAGATGTATTTGGAGCTTTCGAGACAGGATGCTACTTCCGTTCTGCACATAAAAGTGAAAAGAGCTGTTCTACAGAGTAGGAGTTTCTTAAATAAAACTAATCATCATCTACTGATGATTATTTTACGTAACCCGACTTAACAGAAAGGGCATATGTCTTTGTGTTTTATCTAATGTCGGAGGAAATGACAAGTCCCCGAAATGTTGTAATTTTTAAAATTTTAGTTTGTAATTAAATGAGAATGTTTAATTACGTAGGAAACGCCATAATAAAACGAAAATCACAGTTCATACAAAATTATAGAACAATACGAAATATAATATTAATAAGAAGTCCAAAAGATTCATTGGTGTGTTCACTGATATTATGGGTTTTGATAAGATAGTCAGCTTTACGTATTCCCAACATCCTTTAGTTAGAATATCCCCCACGACAATTTCTTGGTAATAAGCGAATAAAAAATAAATATTTATAATCAATATCTGGAGCATTCAGCATTAATGAAGTCACAATCATTTCACTTGTCAGTACACATGGATTTATGCAAGCCTGTTAAAGACCTGGACTGCGTGATGACTATTTCTTTATGAGTAGTTTATATAAATTATGTCACAGTGCATTTTGCATTAATATATGCTTTACACTATATGCATTAAGATTGCCTAGAGCAGCGTTTCTCAACCTATGGTACGCGTACCACTGGTAGTACGTGATCCAATGTTGAGTGGTACGCGAACTAAGTAAGAAAACTAAAAGATAATATTAATATAAATATGTTTTCCCTGAACGCATTTGGTTAATGGTACATTGAATGTGTTAAATTATAATTAATGGTATGCCAGCGAAAAAGGGTGAAAAACCCCGGCCTAGAGGATAGATCTTCCCGTCATTCACCAATAAAACATAGATAACTTACCGCGCGTCATGATAAAATATTGCCCTCGGCGTTAAAAATGGGCAGTTACGTCTTTACGGCTGAGGGTTGCAGAGAGAGGAAGGGGTCATATAACTCCCAAAGTTTGACCAAAAACCTGCATTGGGAGCTGGGCTTCGAAATGTGTGCATTCTGTTATTCTCCCGCAATAGAATTTGGGGAGGAAGCAAATAAATTAATGCCACAGTCCGGTGATATTCAGACAATGGCATGCGGGACAGTGGCGTTTCTAGGGGTTATGCAAATAAATATTTGTGATGATAGATTTAATATGAATGGCATCGTAACAAGTTCTGGAAAGGAAATATAGTTCCAGTTTTCATCAGTTTATTTATTTATAGCTTATTTAAAGACTCGTTTTCAGTAGTTCAAACTATACAGTTTCTACTGTTTTCGTCTGAACATGTTCGTCTACAAAGGAACAGGAGTGGGAATTATAAAATCGTAGACCTATTTAGTTTCAAATCGCGTCTCATATTTGTAGTTTTTAAAATTAAAGAGTTGTTTCATACGACATTTATTATGATCGACAACACTTGGCAATTACGTGCGTAGTATCAGTGGATGAATTATGGCAATCAAATAGTAACTTAATATTGATTTTTCTTAAATATTATTAACCTTTAGAAGAGCATTGAATCTAAAAATAAATGTTTGGTTGTAAATATTGCACTGCAGAATATATTTCCACCTTCTATATAATTTATTTAAATCTTTGAGAACCAGGTGTAATTATATACCAAGCTTCTTTAACAATCAGTACCTGCGAATTTTGTACAGGGAGTTATTTCTTAAAACAGCATTAACCAACTGATATTTGTAATGGAGAAAGGTTGTGTTTTCTTCGAGGCAAGAATTTACTTAAGCATCCACTTCAAGGAGTTAATGAATGTAGGTCTGTCATTTTAGTTTTATTAAAAACCTTCTATACGCAAGAAACGCACAAATTGGCCGGCCAATGTTTGCTTTTAATTTCATGTTATCTGAGTACCGTGCGTTTAACAGTCTGCAAAAGTTTAGTTTGGTATTCTAATTGAGTTTTCTTCGTAAGGTAAGACTGCCATCGGGATCCTCAGTGTATTTCCCATTTTCTTCCAATTTACCTTTCGTTTTCTGTTAATTTCACGCTGTCGAGATGTTTTCTAGGGCACTCTGGACGGAAGTCCCTGTGGAGACATACAGGGCTTATAAAAAGCATATTTAGTCGAGTCAGTCTCTTGAGTAACCACACTCAGTTAATATCAAACAGGCACTGAGGCAAAGGAAACAAGGGTGAAAGTTTATATCTTAATGTGAAGTACATATATTTTCCAGCTTAATTATTTTTCGATATAGTATTTATTTAACAAAGATACAGATGTGTTCTGTCGATATATGCACGTTTATTCACCGTTGTTATTTGCATTATTTATTTGAATAATATCAACTCATTCTTAAAAAAGGGACGGGATTTAGAATCAATATGATGTGAAAAGGCAATTATTTTGTATTTGCTGGAGTTCCCTTTAATACTTAAACATTAAGGATTCTGACCCCTAAACTGGATCTAGTGACCCCGTTTGATAGTCTAACATTCTTCTCAAAAAATCTGACTTTGCTTTTTAAGTTACGCTAAGTTGTAATAGTTTAATCAAAAAATACTTACCAAAGTCCAATTTCCGCCACCCAGAAAACCGAAAACATCTGTTATAAAGATTGTTTGGTTAATCTTTAGGGCAGATATCTGTTTATTGTGAGAGCAGGATAAAATCCACAAAGGCATTCTGTGGCCGAAAGTCAGAGATGTTAATTTTTAACCTTAGTATAGGTGATACTGTGGTATTGAGGGTTAAAGGCCAAAATTTGTTGAAAGAATTTCTATTGATTCTTTTTGTACCCCAAAGAAAACATACGTTATCTCTATTATAAACATTACTCGGTTTATGTTAGGAAAACAATTTTTGAATCGCTGTTTGTTGTAGAAATTAAACAAAACAAATAATATACATTGTGCTATAAATTCCGAGATACTGAACGTTGAATCGTGTGATAAACACACTCTCACACACACTTAATGCTGTGATGTGAAGAGCTGTAATAACAGATACAGAAATGAACACCTGGAATCTGAGCATCGAATCAGACTGTTCCATCAGCGAACTAAATGACAGTGACTGATTTGAACACATTGTCTGACACCGATTTGGACAACTTAACTTGTCGCCGACTTGTCGCTGTGTGATTGACTACTGACTCGGTAATCTGACAAACGTAGGGTTCTCCTCCCCACAAGCTTGCACTAATTGTAACCGATGGGATATACATGTCCGATCACATTACTTCCTATTATGGATAATACGCCTATACTTACGTTTGACGTGCTCAAATTATGTTCTCGAGGGGGGAAGTTTGCCCCTAAATATAAATATATGCTGCTGATTAAGTGACGTACACCAAGGGTTGACCAAGATTAATCCGGAGTTCACACACAAAATATGTTGAGCAACAGTTTGATATAAAAGACATCACTGACAAAAACTACAGTAATGAAAGAAATTATTTGATATTTATGAATAAATTATTTCCATATACGTTCTTAGTGACTTTGGATCTCTCATTTTCCTTGGCCTCCGTTTATTGAAAATACAGTTCTGCAGTAATAAAACCATTTTCATATATTGTTAAAATTTTATTTCAGCTTCTTCCAAACCTTTGAAGAACCAAATAACAGAAAGTATTTATTTAAACGGAGGCAAATGAAATATAATTTCCGGGCTATGAAGGTTCCCAGGCAGTTACCGTTAGTCTTTCTGGTAAAGGTAGGTTGAAAAAAGTTCCTCTAAGTAATATTTAAATATTAAATTCTTACTTCAAAGAAAATTTATTTCCATTTCAAGGATCTGTTGGTTAAAGTTGTTTAAGGATATAGTCTATGTTTATTCTGAAAATCATACGACAAATGTACCTCTGTGTGCAACGCTGAGTTACTTAATGTTAAATCCTGTACTACCTATAGGTTCCAATATGCTTTAAAGGGTAGAATCTGTATTATATTGAATTTACATTAACCAAAATTAAAATCCCCCAAAATACCTCGATTCATAACACCAAGTTTCATCAATATCGGTCAGTAGAATCAAACAGATGAGCGGACAGATAAAACTTTAACATTGAGCGCTTATTTTTTATTAAATTTATGCAAATAACACAATAAAATCGTGTCTTTAAAGAAAAATACATGATACCCTGTGAAAAAATTCTCTTAAATTTTATTACAGAACAGATTTTAAAATTTAGCTTCTTCGGATGTTGCATTTATTGTGAAGCTGTTATTGAATTTGAAGGCATCCCTATTAATAAATACGCGGAACAACAGATAAAACATTATGACTCTTTAAACAAGAATTTAAAATGTCGCTGTAGCGCAATAAACCAAAGGAGAGTTAAAACAGCTGGAATAACTCAGTAAGTAAATCGCAATTTTTTTACAATCATTACCACAGTTGCAGACCGACACGGAGGCATGCCTTTGGTTTGTTATGTTTGCTTTTTAATTGTTGTAAACTCCTCCAGACGGACTTTCTTCCCAGTCATCATAACCTGACTCGAATTAGAATAATAAATATAACATAGTGCTTACGCTTTAGATCTGTATTGATAAATGAATTATTATTTAATAATTGTATGTATATATAAAAAAGTAAAGCTGTCCCACTATACGCCATGTAGGCGCTTGGGGAGAGTGGATGTATAGCTCCTACTCATTCTTAACCTCGGCACTAGATGGGGGTGAGTGGTCAGCATCACGTCCCGGCCGATATGTAGTTTATATATACAATTGATGCCCGTTGATGTAAAAGATCGCTTAGAACATTCGTTTTCTCTTTCTTATTCCATTCTTGCCAAGGTAACAATAAACCTGTTCTCTGAATCGAAATTTTTCATATTACTAGCCAACATTTTATCTTTTTTGTGAGTTTTGTGAGGATTTTGGGAAATAAAATAAAGTCTGAGAAATTACGTAATTTGTTCTGTTAGAAACAAACCTCACGAAGCCTCCTGGATCCATAACCGTACGTGCGGAGAAGAAAATTGAAGAAAAACAGCTATTCAAGTCTCTCTCAGTGGTTTCGTACCATTTTCTTGCAATAATAAGTGTTCTGGGATATACGAAACAGGAAAGTACGGGGCTAAGAAATGCTACCCGTGGTCTGTGTTTATTGGAGCCTAAATAACCATTAATGTGGTACAGCCACAATAAATAGGGACAAATATGTTGGAGAAAACTGACTCTTAGTATGCTGGTCGCATGCAAGTCACCCGAAGGCAGTTCTCACGCGAGAAGACCATTTGATAAAATTTGTTGCTTTTCTCACAAAAGTATCTACGTATATTGTAGTTCGGATACAAGATAATAAGTATCCAGGTGTAATATAACCTCTAACACGACTATTGATTTTATTAAATATCAATATGTGAGAAGTATTTATATTTAAGGTGTGAATTAGTCTTTGAGGGAGTTAGTTAAGCAGTCGGTTCGTCAGAATGTAATGCGGCATATTAGTGAGTTAGTCGCCCAGTGAGTCACTTAATTGTTCAGCGGAGTCGGGGTAGCTGTCATTATAGTAAATGGCTGGACGACCAGGGTTCGATCCCCGACAGGGACAAAGGATATTACCTCCTTTTAAGCGCCTACATGGTGTACAGCGGGGCAAACTTTTTCAGTTTTATCCTGTGAGTTATTTCGTCATTTCGTAAGTTCCTCAGTGGAACTGATTGCATCAGCGTGTGGGAAGATTATCTCGTTTTCACCAGCTCAGACTGTACTGTTCTTTCTTCTCTTTATTCGTCCCGCGCCCGGGTAAAACAAACAATGGGAGAAGAATGTGTCTTTTGTAATTACAACGAGTTTTAGTGCCTTAAAGACGCACTTGGATTACCAAGTAGGAACTCTTGCCGTAAAGACAGTGGCGTCGCGACGGCCCGTTGCGGCTTCCGTTCTGCCTGCTCACTTGTTACGCCGTTGAACCCATGCAATGCAGAGAAAATTATTTCAATCAAGAGCACGCACGAACATTTTGCTTTGTCTTGGAGCGAGAGCCTCAATATTGCACGTCTTACCTCAAAAGGAGTAATCACTTAATATTTGTTTTGTTTTCAGCAGGTAATAAGTTTGTATCTCGACCGATGACTGCCAGTCATGACGTTTTCCTCAGTCCCTTCGTTAAAATCCCCGGATAATGTCTTAAACTTGTCCTCAGCCACTTTTTTCTTTTATTTCTTTCAATAATTGAAAATCTTGAAATTTGTTGTTGAAGTTGACGATGGTGCGTTATAACATGTGGAATTGTTTTATTTTACTTTAGCCAACGTTTAAATTACAAATATAAATATTTGAACTTTTAATTTACTGTCCTTCTAGTACACGACTGTGGGCGAAATACATTATATATTTACAAAAATATATTTACAAAGCTTTAGAATGACCACTTTTGTTAAAGAATAATAATTTTATCCGATAGCTTTTTGTAAACAATTTTGGAAAGCCTCGACTAGCCAGCGGTTTTAAGTCCAATTTAGTGCAATTAAAAATTCAAGAAACACTCTAGTAATGTTGACAGTTTCATGTTCGTTCGTTTAATGTAGTGACGAAAGCATAACAAATGGGAATCAAGATATAAGCAATTATAACAAATTTGAAAATAGCTCAGATTAAAAGACAAAAAAGAAGTGAGACATTAGCAAACATTGTGGCTGAAGCGAAAACGTTAATGTTATAAAACAAGAAAACACTAGTGCGGTACATATAATTCGTAATGGCTGCTCCCTGAGCCACTCTAGAACTGAATTCAACCGGTCAGATAGGAATGCCTCAAGCTAAACTCCTATATTATTTAACACGGGAATTTAATTCACAGTAAACTCCACAGTTTTAAAAGTATCCCTGAACAAGCAGTTACAAAGTAGTCAACCTCCATTAATAAAAATACTGGGGATGAAAAGTTTAATTTTTCATTTTCCGCGTCGAGGATTTTCTGTTTACACTTTTTAGAAGCACAAAAGAGCTCATTTTCTTCCCTTAATTTTCGCAGAAGCTTCAGAGGTGAGCTGGCCGCGTGGACTGGACTTTGCGTCACGTACTATTGGTTGCCGTAATCGTTGTTGCGTGAATTAGGGCTGCATAATCACAGCTGGAACATGTGGATTGTGCATGATGTTCAGCTGGAAACGTCCATCTGTTGCACTCCACTCGCTAAATTTACTGTAAATTCATGTTTTTGCCCATTTTCGCTGTCACCGTAAATTAATAAAAGATGTCCTCGGAAACACTTACACGAGTCCTTTTCTTTGCACGCTTTTGTGTGTGCACAAATACTAGCATGTATTATAAGTGAGTAGTTACATAAGTTGCTAAGCAGTATTGTTTGTACTATTCCGCTAATCGATATACCATCTGACTCAAAGTTTTGGAATTTCGATCCACAACAACATTTGTGCCTTTGTACAAGACGCAGTTTCATATTCGTTCTCTATTTAAACTTTCTCATAATGAACATAAGAAGTTTATTGATTGTTGTTAATGGGCCATTTCGTGCGACAATGTTTATAAATCACAACATAAGAATAACACGTATGTGAATATCTCACAATACGTCGAACGGTAAGAGAAATCATACGAAATTACTTTAAAAAACTAGACACACAGCCTACTTTGTTAAACAACAACAACAAAAACAACAATAATAATAATAATAATAATTTATCTCAACGTGATAACTCATCACCTGTAGGAGTCAGTTACAGAGTCAATAGAAGAAAATAAAATAAATACAAAGAACATAAAAAACACATTAATCCCTTTCACGAGAAGATAAAAAGCATAATTTGGTATTTTCACGGTAATGAGTCAGAAGACAGCCATCTTAGTACAGAAACAGTTTACGTAAGGTGAAATGATCAGAGAAGTTTATTTACTTTATTTAAATAAATTTTAATTATGTTTTTAGTAGTTTTCAATTTTCCATCCATTCTAGGTACTACAGTCTACGACTGTAATCTTGAGACTTGCAAGGAATGCAAGAAGTCCTCATTCACCCCACCTCCTCATACCGCAAGTCTACAGATTACAGTCGTGGACTATAATTGTGAAAGTTGTGTGTGGCAATACGGATTCATTGCTGTTCACGCGACAAAATAATTTAAAATCCAGGTAACAATTTTATGCATTATCGGAAAAGTGTCCTCCATTCTTTCTCCGTCTTTCGGCCAAGGAAGATATTTAACTGGATAGGTGAAAGGATGTGTGTGTGTGTGTGTGTGTGGCGTACATAGCCTGTAGGAGTTCTACCAAGTAAGAGGTAGCGTCTGGTCGAATTACCGAATACATTCAGGACACGTCTATGATGAAACTCGCCGTACATTTACAATTTGAAAACGATCAAATTAATTAAACAATCTGTGGTCGGTGAAGTGAACATACATGTAGAGGTAATATAAATGCTTAATTCCAAAAAGGAAAAGTCCTGATGGTAAATTATGTCCAGTGTTGTAATAATACCACTACCTCAACTCACAATACAACAACAGTGCAATAACTAATACATGTGGTGTGTAACAAACGCCACTGCCAAGAAGTAGATTAGCGTAAATTTGGGTTTATTTGTTTTTATCTGCACTATGGTCAGCAGAGAGAAGGGTGAGACCCTTTAAGAAACGCACCCGAACAAGGGATTTAAAAGACGAGAATCAATTATAGACGATAAAGTCATAAAAACCTAAAAATGAAAATGTTTAATATAGTCTAAGTCTAATTGGTTTATGGTTGCAAATCCTAAAACGAATTCCCGTCAGGGGAATTTTAAATGGCCGCCTCCGGAAAGAGTTTTAATGCCAGCTGCAACACCAGGGCTCATGTTTTGTTTCGCTCTGTGTCTGTCTCTGTGGGATACGTAAAATAGCATTTCAACCTCAGCGTACAAAAGCTCCTGTATTTTATAGTAATTTCTCATTGTTCCTGCCGTAATGAAAGCGTTTTAAATTGCATCATGGTTTGTGCACAAAGCCTAACCGAACAGTGTGTTTCATTTTCTTGCCTACAGAAATTATGTTTTTGTTATAATAATAATAATAAGCGTACTAAAAAAAGTTAATGAGAAAAAAGGAGATGCAGGCCCTCGTTTTCATTTCTTTTAAAATTAAGACTAATAAACGAACCGGAACATCCCTGGAGGATGAATTCATATTTTATCACTTTTGGCACATGGATGTAGTTCCCCTGACCTGTTTGCCATCTTGCTTTAAACTGCGCATAACGTATTCAAAAATTAATCTCAACTGGTGCCATCTGCCAGTCGGAATGTCGAGATGACGTCAGCACAAATATCCTCTCCTCTTCTTCATGACAGCGTGAGATTGTGAACAGGTAGAATGTTGCCCATTGGTCACTGCAACACGCCTGCGTCACACAGACAGCCAATAGTAAGAGTTGGGAGGTCACAGTAAATATTCTTTTTCCTCTCATTTTCATTTTGTCAACAAAAATAATTTCATGTCTCCTGACTGTTGAAGTATCATACCAAATTCAGGACTAAGAATGAGACGGGAGATGCAGAGATTCCTTGACCTAGTCCGCTTTGCTCTGTCTGTCCGTCCACCCGCCCCTTCATGTCTTCTATACCTATTGCTGCTGCTAACAGTGAGCAGACCTACGCAGTTTCTGTCTGGATAAAGACTCCTGGAACACAGAATTTGTCGCTGAAGTAGACACACACTCACACAAAGTCTCTAGCAGTTGTGAATATTTATTCCACTCCACGTGTTTTCCTCCGATCCTCTACTTTCTCAAATTGTTACTCCTTCAAATTCTTTCTTACCCCTCCCTGCTTTCTTCCTTTCCTCCATTTTCCCTGTCTATTCCATTTCCTCCGCGTCCGTTTACGCCTCTTTCTACTTCCCTACTCTTAGGATGTTTTTCCTCCTTCACTTCTTCTACTCTTCTATCTCCTTTTACGTGTAATCTCATTTTCATTCATCCTCCCCGGTTTATCTTCTTTTCCATCTACTCTTTATCGTTGTATCCTTTTCCTTATTCTACAAATTTTCTCTCTTCCTTCTCTTCCCACATTTTCCTACAGTTCCTATATTTCCTATCCTTCTTCTTCTGTTTCCCGATTTCTTCTACTCGCCTTCCTCTTCTCTATTCCGGTCTTCGTCACCCTCTTTTTCTTACTTCTGTTATCTCAGTTTCTTCCTGCAAGCGATTATTAAACCACTGTTGGAGAAGAATAGAGAAGATCAGGTGGACGGATCGAGTGACCAACGAAGAAGTATTGAGGAGAGTCAACGAGCAAAGAAGCATTCTGCAGGCGATTACACGAAGGAAAGCTAACTGGCTGGGAGTCCAGCTCCAGAAGTCCTGGAGTCCTACACCACAAATTTTGCATGACCATTTCGTATGATGTGAAGTGCTGCATTGTACACATCAGCGAGATGTGCTCCTCACTGGCATGTGTTCGGCCTTATCGTACCATTTCTTGGGAACTATGAGACATTTGTGCTGTAAAGCTTGTAGCCTAACGTCTCGTGTCCTTATTACACGTGCTTCCAAATGCGTTTGACGTTAAGACTGTGTCATGTTTAATGACCAAATTCAGAGGACTTCGAAACTTCTTTTAATTCTGTTAGTTTAGCAAACTTTCGTAAAACGCTTGTGTAATTAGACAAAGGTGCCGTTGACATCCAAAGTGGCTCAGTCGGATAGTCAAGGTTCGATTCCAGTTAGGACGTGAATGTATTTTTGGCACAACGTCTAAACTTACCCTGAGACCCAACCAACTTTCTGTACAATGATGCCTGGGGAAAACGACCGAAGCGTGAAGCTGACTTCTCATCAGCATATAGGTAGTGCCGAAATCAAGAAATTTATTTGTCCCCTATTCTTGTTCCTGGCACAGAGATACCTTCATAACGCGTATAGAATGATAAAGTGTTTTTAGGAAATAAAATTCGTGTATTTAAAATAAATATTCAAACAGTTTTGTGGTTTTCAATTTTTACGTAAAACAGAATAGAAAAGAAAGCGGCCACATGCGTTCGTATTACAATTATTTTAGCAAACTGACATCCGGAATAAAGTGTCACTTGAATTTTAAATTCGTAGCGTTAAAAGTTTTCAAATAAAATTATAACGTTGTGTTTTGAGACCTTCCACAAAATTGACTTTAATCCATGAAGTTCAAAGCGAACTTTATCTGATTGCTGAAAAGCGCGTATCCCTGCGTGACATAGTTCGTAACCTAATAAAGTTATCATCAAGATATGTAACTTTAATTTTAAATACTTTATTATATGGTGTGTTTTAACAAAGTGCAATAAATTATATGGTAATTTTTTATATATATTCAGTGCAGTGTTATAAACCATCCTTATATTTAATTACTTTATTATTAATCTACGTAATGATAGAATTATTGTAATTACCATATGAGTTATTCTTTCATAACAACATGGGAAGTAAAACCACAACGAGTTCCTGTTTCAAAACTTGTTAAGAAACAGTCAACAGGACGTAAAAGACCAAAGGACTACGTTATTTTTGTAAAATCGCATTGATGGGAAACTTTATGCGGATTCTTAGCATCCTCTGATGCGAACTTGATGTTACCAATCATAAACTGTCTACAAATTAATTTTATTTGAAATTAGGGCGTGAACAACCAATTAATATTTTCGTTATATTTCACATTAGGAAGAGAGACTTCTGTTTAACCTTAGACGGAATCACTATACGACATTCTTTTTCGGTCATCCTTGTCGAGATTGACAAGATCTAGTAGTTAACTCGAAGATTCTCTCTCCGGGACGAGACTACTAGACTTCACTCATGTAGAGACTACATACACGCCAAGCTAGCGAAACAGACTTCTAAAATATCTACAAGATGGGTATCATTGCTGCATACTAAATTTGTAAGTAGAGATCTGTTTGCTCAGTCTAGCTTGCTGCAGATAATATTAAACTAGTAATTTGAAGATAGTAGAGAATTGGACTACCCATTCCTTACTCACTAGTTGTTCATATAACTATTGTATTTTTCACTGTAATATAAGGTATTTATTACCAACGATTACAGGTGTTTCATTTGGTCAGTGTGGATAGGAACCTTGATGGGGATTAGCATCTATCCCTTCCCGTCCATGCAGGTCATAACAGCAGAAGAAATGGAAAGAAACACAGAAGAAGTGCTCAGTATTATGTATGCTTTCAATTAGGTCAACCTGTAATAAACTATAAGATGGCTGTCTTCTGAGCCCAACACGCCAGAAGACAGCCGTGTTTTTATTTGGTGCCGCGAGAACCTGAAATCTCACTCGACAAATTATTTGTACGTGCAATGAATGAACGCTAACGTTAAAGAAAAGTATTAAAAATATATTAAAATTGGCCGTAAATTACAATATAAGATAATTAAAAGATTAAAATATCATTTTACGTTCCTTATCGAGTACTCGATTTACATGTGGAACATTTACGACATGTTTCGGCTATATATAGCCATCATCAGGTGTTATATTATAAACTTTTTAACTGAATTACTGATTTTTACTGATATTTAATGATTTTTAAAAGATATGGAACTCTATACTCCAGGCATGATCAAACCAACAACACCTTTCCCTTGTTTTTTAGCTTCGGGAAAGAAGTTTCTATTCGAATGCTCTGTTAAGTATCGCTTTGTATGTTTATTTCTCATAGCAACAAACCTTCGTCAGAGAGAAAATTGATTTGACGGTTTTAATGAAAGATGCAATTAAGACTGTGTTTGAGAGAACAATAAAGTGGCGAAAACAGGTTTGGCAGTTAAAAATAATTTAATATAGCTCGTCGTTTCTGAATGGGACGTCTGAAACTGCATTTTAGATTACACGCTAAACAGAAGACTATGGGAAGTTGCCTACTAGGCACTGCGATTCATATAATTTCTTAGTACTTACAAAGCATAATCATTAAATAAAAAGTAGTCAGTCATAAAATTCAGTAGTGCGGGGTGAAATAAACTACAGAATGAGGTTTAGGAAGATTATTAAACTTCAAATGTTTCTAATTGTAATAAGCAAGTATGATTTGCAGCTCAAAAGCTTGCCTTAGCCTGATTTCTCCATAGTATAAAAGCAACGTTACAGTCAAACTGTTTTACGTTATCCTGCTTTATTTGTTTTGTAACCAAACATATTAATGATTTAACTTTGCACTTTAATTTTGATTCAATCATCTCTGTGATCAAATTGTTTTATTTTCAGTTACTAATTACCCATTGTATCCTAATTATATGAAGGTCACAGGTTGACTCACGCAAGACGGATACTAAAATCCCATTTAATTTACAGCATCCACGAACGTTTCGACACGTAATCTGCATATAAGCCTTGTCTCCTGCACGGGGCCTACATACATTTTGTCATACGATAATGCCGCCCCTCCCCGCACCTGCCATGTTTTATTCTGTGTACTCTGTTCCTAATCGGGCTAGCGCAGCAACACTCTCCACCTGTGTCACGATAACCGTCTAATTTATTATATTTAGCGTTCATTTTGAAACCTTAGTTACTGCAGCGCACACTA
>NW_019059828.1:1773758-1791839 GCF_000696155.1 Zootermopsis nevadensis
GTTAATAACATACATAGCAGATTAGCGAGTGAAAATATTTTATTTAAAGTCACTGTCTCTCTTAGGCGCTGAAGATCAAGCTTGCTGAAGGAACCTCAGAAAAATACAGTATGCTAAAAGTAGATGATGTCCTGTTTGTAAAGCCCGTGGTAAAGGTATGTATTAATTTGTTTATTAGTCTCTACATCAGTGACATAGGCTCAGTACAGGCTCTGAGTCATATTGTGTATATTGTATTTACTCAGTACATTTAAAAACCTATTCATAAACTTCTGCCATGTTTCAGGAATAGTTTGAACTATGTTAGTTCATATTTTGCCTGTGGTGTGTTGTAATTAAGTATTTGTAGTCAACTTCTTTTTTCATCAACCTGCTGTATACATCAAAGGCATCCATTACCCATATACAGTGTCTTGTATTTGAGAGTATTTTAGAATTTCTTAAGGAAATTTATTCAGAGTTAAGTTTTTGTGTTAATGAATCAAAATATGTGGTTTGCTTCAAAATTAGTGCCTTTAGTAACTTTTGTTGGTGCGGCATTCAATACGCATTGTCTATGTCTGTCCCCCGGTTTACAGCTGCAGAGAGGATAATAAAATATTTATGCACAAATGTGAAGTATTCACAGTTTATAATTGCCTTGATTAGAACACACAAAAGACAAAAAAATTCCTTTTGAATCTAACAGTGTACATTATAGACCACTCACAGTGTTTTTATGTATCAGTTTGTACAGAGATGGTGCCAAGAATTCCTTTATTGCTGAACTTTGTTTGCATGGGGGGGAAAAGGAAATTGCACCATTTTAATGTAAAACATATGCAATTGTGAAAATTTCCTTAGAACTTTAAATTCTGATTAATATTGTTGACATAGCCAACCAACTTAATTTTCTTTGATAGAAGTGTAGCAGCTAACAGTCTGCTAAAATTCCTTTCTTTTCTTTTTTTTACCAGACTTCTGATGGTGCTACCTTAGTTCTTGTTGATGGAGAATTATATGAGCCTGCTGCTGCAGTTGTGCAAGAAATAACACCACCGCCTGCTAACTCTGTACCAAAAAAGTCATCTGTAGCTGATGAAGCTATCTCTGAAACTTCACCACCCTTTTCTCCATTAGAAAATACTCTAGCTAAACATACTTTACAACGACCGAAGCAGAAGTTAGAAATGGTTTCTGTTAAACAAACAAGGTATTCCCCCCCAAATAAGCATGAAGTATGTTTGTCCTAGCTAGATACAGACCCCATCCAGCCATATCCTCAGTGGGTACCTGAGGTTCTTTTCTCTGGTTGTATCTTGATGCTGGCACCTCATTTCTGCTATTGCCAGCAGAGGTTAAGAATGTATAGAGCGAGTACGTTAAGAAATGTTATGTGTATCATTGAAAACAATAAAGATAAAAGGTTAGATTTTATTAAAATAATTTCATTAACATAGGGATCTAACAACATTGAATGTGGTTATGTTCAGTCATTTTCTTCCAGAGACTGTCTTCAATCTTATATTATAATAGACAAAGGTATAGTGCTTTCTGTCTTTGAACTTCATGCATTATCTTTCTTTCTTTTTCTTTTTTTTATCTCTTAAAAATCACTGTTTTGAAAGATGGATCTTTCTTTATCGAAGGCACTGTTTTGTTGAATCTAATAGACTGAGCTGTTCCCAATATGTGGACACTGAGTACTGAATACTCTGACATATATAGGATGTCCCACAACAGAATGTCCATGGCATGCTGTTGCAGGACACTTGGTTACTCTATTTGGAGGACTTTATGTGCAAGTTACAAACTACTGTTAAATTATATTAATGCCTTTCAAAGACATTGATGACACAATGAAGCTGTAAGAACACTTGCAGTATTCAATCAGCTAAGCTATCCTCGAGTTATCACTGATTTGGTTACTTGCTGTTAAAGAGGAGGTGAAAAGGATTGAAGAACATATAATCTGAATACAGCACATACGAGTATATATAAGCCATGGTTCTTCTAAACTAATCAAATAGTTTCTGTTGAAATTTGTTCCTTTTATTTTTCAGCAATTTGATTTCACTGTGCAGTATTTTAATATAAAGAACATTAACTGTGTGCTGTGGATTGTCCCCCTTCATATTTTGAAGTGTTGTGTGGTTATTTTAAAAGTAGTAGGCACAGCCACTTTTAAGAAAAGGTACTCTTAAAATAAGTTACATATCAGTGTGTATTTTTTTTTTTACAATCACCATAAAGGAGTTTCTGGATCATGGTATTTTTATCTGTTTTTCTCCATTTGTGAACATCAGATGATTCTCCATTTTAAATGAAAGTTAAATGTAAAGAAATCTCTTAATATAATCTGCTAATTTGTTTGTGCAAGGAAAAGATTAAATTAAATTAAAATTAAATCCTTGGCGTAACAGCTCCAGAGAGGGGGGAAACATATATGAACCCTACAGTGATGTTTCACTGAACTAGTTATTAGAATGTTGTATGAGAGCTGTGTAAATAACATTTAATGTTCATGTGACTTCCATGTTTCCTCCTATCTCCTCTGTAGATGACTGCAATTTTTTATTTACCATCATTTCATTATTTTTCAGCTTTGCAGTGGATGGCTTGAAGGTTGGAATGCAAGGTGGTGGCCAGTTCAGACAACATTTGACTGATGAAGGTTTCACTGTTTCCATTTTGTATCCTGATGTTAAAGAGAAGTATGTTGAACTATTTGAATACCAGCACAGGAAATGTGCGAGTGCTCCAGTGGACAAGACGTACAAGTAAGTAAACAGCAACTTTCCTTGCTGTTATGGTGTTGGACCCAAGCATAGGCAGGCCTTGTTTTGACTACTTTCATGCAAAAATATGCAAAGAACTGTTTACCCAGAATCATTTTGCATTATATCTACATTCAAGTAAGTCAGTGGTTGAAGTGCATGCAAATATATTTTTGTAAATTTTTCATTTGTACTTCAGTGATGAAAAATAGTTCCCTAATATCAGGAAGCATGTATTTTTAATGTCAGATTTGGCAGTAACTATTGTTTAGAGCATCTGTCCAGCTTAATGAAGATTATCAGATCAACAACATACTGTTAAAGACTTTGAAGGGTGCAGCCAACTTCAGGTTAAATGACATACTAGGTCTGTGAGTAATCTCTATACACAGAACTAATAGCACAGATACATTTTCCCTTGTAAGTTGATGTGTTTACTTACTGATGATCAAATTTTTGCTTCCAGATTTTATCGAAAATTAAATTTTATGGTATTTTTAACATGTTTATCTGAATGTGTTTCTACTTTGTTATTATATTACTTTTTATTTTACATTTATTTTCCAGTTTCAGCACCAAGAAATTAGACTTCTTTCAAAACTTTGTCATCCAAGTGCCTTGGACACTATACATTAACATTGAAAGTATTTTTTGACGTAAATACGTCTATAAGGAAGGGTCATTCGGCAAAAATGTGTTAAGAAAAAGTGTAACTTCGTTGTTATGTTACCTAGGAAACCTCATCTGTTTACTCAGCATTGTTGTTACCTAGGAAACGTCATCTGTTTACTCGGCATTATTGTTACCTAGGAAATGTCATCTGTTTACTTAGCATTGTTATTACCTATAAAACATTACATTACCTTACATTACATTCATCTACCACAGACCCATTTTAAGCGTAACTAATTGAAGTTGAATAATCAATGTCTTAATCAAACTTATCTCAATTGTAAAGCATGTATAAAGGAAATATTTAGAATAATACCAATATATAATCTTCCTTTCCATATAGACGTATTTACGTCAAATTCTCCGGAACCGTGGTTCCACTATCACTTTTTTGTGTGTGTGTGTGTAACTGCAGTAAAATGGGTTTAGCTTACAACAGTAACTTCATTATAGCAAGAAAAAAATTTCTACTGTATGGAAAAAGTTTCACAAAACAAGGGCTTTTTTACTGCATCATCATCACAACCAGCAGTATCCTAACTAGTCGTAACTGTTTACACTTGCTATAATTGAAGTTTTTGCTTCCATAAGATATTTATAGGTGGCAGTCTGTAAAGGTTCTGCTAACCAATCACCATTACGCCTCCATAGCCTAGAGAAAAGTTTGCATTCTAGTTAACTTCTTCCTCCAAATTTAAATTGATAACAGTGAACTGTGACTGGGGTTGGTTCCAGGTTATGGTGACAGAAAGAGGAAATGACACATGTGCTTAAGTGATATGTTTAGGCTGTACCTGAAGTGATTCATATTATTACAGAGCATGTACTGGCACCAACCTGCCAGAAAACTTAACATCTTATTGTAAGAAAGTTGTTTTTAAACTGTTGTGGCTTGTTTAATTTAGTATTGTGTTGCTTGGCTAATGAACAAGAGTTTGAAGTGTTTGTGCTTCCAGTTGTTAAGTTAAAAAGTCTTACTGCTGAAGACATGGAGAATCTTAATTATTATTCATTATTTTCACATCTAGATAACCACCTGAGTACCCGCTAGAAGAGGCATTTTTAAATTTTATGAATTCTCATTACAAAAGGGTTTCACTGTATTTGTAATTTAGATAATCTTGGGACCTCTGCATTTCTTTGCAGCCCCATAGTATCTTAAGATTTTGAGGTTCATCAGGTTTATCTCCCTTCAGCTTTCCTGTATTGGTTTTTCCACATGAGCATAAATCTTTTTTAATTTTGGAATTTATTGTAGCAACATGTGCACATTTGTTGTTTTCTGGTATAATATAACATTAATTTCAAAAATCATTATTGTGATTCCATGTTGCACTTTATGTGAGTAAATTTTGTGATGTTAGTACACAACTTTTTTTCTTTTTCAGACCTGTTGTTGGAGATATGGTTGCAGCTTTTGCTAAAATTGAAAGTGAAGAGGAAAACGAAACATGGAATAGAGCATACATTATGTCTATTGGTAGTTCTAGCTACCGTGTTAATTTCTGTGATGTGGGGCTTATAGGAAATGTGAAAACTGTGAAGAAACTACCCCAGAATTTAACATTGATTCCAGAATTGGCTGCTAGGTGCAGTGTTATTAGCTGCACCAGTCCCAAGGAGAAACTCTGGTCTGCCGTAAGTAAAAAATTGTCGCCAGTGACTGCATTGAGATGTATACAGAGTTTTCTATTGAATGTAATATTTTCTGTCATCAAGTAGGTTGCTAATGCTGTGGACTTACTTGATGTTTTGAGTTTATTCTGGTTTTTCATGTCTTTCCAGGCATATGGTGGGACAGTGCTTGCAAATGGGCCATGACTATCACCTTTCAGATCTGTACCTACTCGTCATTCATGGTCATTTTCCCCATCCCATTTGATGCTGTATAACCTGTGCAGTAGAAAAAAAGAAATGAAAGAATCAATATCCTCTGTCCTGTTTCCTTCACCTTTTTAGAGTTTTATATATTTTCCAGGGTGCATTGTTTTGCTGTATTTCCTGTGTTTGATTTAGACTTGCCATATTGTCGTTGAACTGACCACAGTAATGTATTGCAGGGGAGTGACCGGTTTTTATTCATGGTGACAGATGTGGATGAGACTCATAAAACAACGACATGTATTTTACGGTCACTTACCAATGAAGAATTATGCAAGGCAGTGCTGAAACGATGGATTCCATCAGTAGAAGATGAGGGAATGAAGAGTATTGAAATCAAGAATAATGATACTGTTATTCTTCAAGTATTTTTTGATCAGAAATCACTGTTTGTACGTCCTGCATCAAAGAGTTCAAGGGACATGTTTTGTCAGTTAATTCAGGATGTTGGCCTGCACTGCATAAAAGGTATTAGACTAACAAATTAGGTGTTTCTAATTGAGTTTGTTGACATGGGTGTATTCTCTCCCCCCCACCATGTTGTGTACTACAGCTTCATTTCTAGCTGTACTTTTTACTCCTTTAGCATTATCGGTTGATAAATAATTTGACTAACAGTTTGAGGTGTGGTCTGAAAATATCAGACTTTACTTCTGTATTTATCTTTCCAATATGCAGTATGGACTGGACGACCACGGTTCAATTCTCTACGGAGGCAGAGGATTTATCCTCTAGCTTCTGCGTCCAGACCGGCTCTGGGGCCTACCCAGTCTCTTATCCAGTGGGTACTGGGGTCCTTTCCTGGGGGTAAAGCATGGCCAGGCCATGACACTGACCACTCGCCCCCATCTAGTACTGAGGTTAAGAATGAGTAGGAGCTATACCTGCTTCCCCCAAAGCACCTACATGGTGTATAGTGGGACAGCTTTACTTCACTTTAATGTGTAGCATAGGAAAAACATATTACTTTGTTGAAGTTCAATATACAGTTGCACTAATGTGCAAGAAACATCATACCTTGTATCATTACCAAGAAAGGACTAAGGTTTTCCTCATCTTTTAATGTTATATTCCACCAAGTAAGATTTTTATTGGTCACAGAAAAGCAAAGCTGCATAGTATTGGAGTGCAAGTCCAGATTTGTTCTTGGGGTAGAAACATGTACAAACATACTTGCATAATGTTGCAGCCAAGTGGTTAGCTCTCTGCTTTGTATTCTTACTTCCAGGCATATACAGTAAAACCCCTCAACTTGGACACCCCTATATCCTGGACACCCTCTTTATATTGGACATTTTTAATTGGAACCTGCGAAAATCCTATAATTTTACATGTCCACAATACCCTGTATCTTGGACACCCCTTTATCCTGGAACTTGAACACCCCTTTCGTTGTAAGTTGGACAGGTTCATGCACTTAGCTTCAATGCTTTCAGGGAAACCTTTTCAGTTACATATTTTGTTATTTTGAATTTCTGACTGATGAATGCCTCCTCTCTGGAGGATTATCTTATGGACATTGAACCCATCATTGGAATGCATTGCAAGTGTTTAACCTTTATCTTACTAGCGTTCCCTGTCTGGAACGTAAGTTGTGTACTCAGCCCTACGAACGTTCCCGGTGCGGAACTCAAAACTTGCAACATTGTAAGTTGACTTGGCTACGTCTTTTGACCTCTTTTAGGGGCTGCAAATATTTAATCACTTTCTCTAGGGTTCTGACATGTTCAACATGAGCTGTCAACCCGGGAACTACAACCATAAACAGCAATAAACATTGTTATTGTCAAGTGGGTTTCGGCTACGTTTTCAGACCAATTTACGTATACATTTATATTTCCTTTTGAATCATGCTATTATTTATCACTTTAGCCTGGATTACCGGCAGCTTTATTAAATTAATAACTAGTATGTAAGTACATAAATAAATACAAACATGTGAAAGTCATTTTATATGTGTACATGTTTGATTTAATATGTCTTTCTATATTTCTCAGCTCCAGAATTGGACCATGTGCCAAGAAAGAATGAAATAGTTGCTTGCAAGTTTGTGGCAGATGGAAACTATTACAGAGCCAAAGTCCTTGGTGTTGAAAACCAAACTGCAAAAGTAATTTACGTTGACTTTGGGAATCTGGACTGTGTTACAACAGACAGGCTGAAACCTCTTCCTGATGCTCTAAAAAAAGTAAGATTAAAATAAATAAATTCTTTCCTCTTATCTTACTTGTCTTTTATTATATATGCACATCTGCAGCAGGACTGTTTCTATAGCTTTCCTACTACTCAACAGCAGCTGACTCTGATATACATTGTTCATTATATTGTAGACTGCCTTGCAGTCTGAAAGGACTGCTGTATGTCTCATACATTCAGCAGTCATGTTGCATGGCAGTGCATATGCCATGTGGCTACCAATAACAAAGACCTGTGCCTGTGCACTGATCATAAGTCTGTAACAAAAGCGATTGTGACTTTTTCTCTTTCTGAAGATGGAAAAGGTTACAGTGGAGAGACAACATGTGGCAAGCAGCTGGGTGAATGCTTGGATATATGAAAAAGAATGCATATTTGCTATGGCATGTTCTTTCACAAACATCTTAAGACACATGTGTGGGGACTGTTCAAAAGCTCATCTCCATTGGTTGGAAGCTAATAGAAACCTCATATAACACCATGTTGACAGTTTTCTTTCTAACCCCAGTTTTTATGACATCTCTCCAGAATTTCACAGTACCATTTCCAGTGGTTCATTAGTGTTTGCCATCATCCCGGAAGCTAAATTTAGATATCGCATAATCCACAGATGGAATTGCCTTATTGCATATTTTTTCAAGATCTATAACCACAAACTTTCAGGATGCTAAATTAAGTGGCAGTAGTGTCTGTCACTCCTGTCGCTCAAATTTGCATGGCCGACATGTTGGTGTTGTCGATGGTTAGAAAGTGAAAAGTACAAATGCTTCAAATGGCATGATTTTCATTCTAGATATAATGAAAATTGGTAAGTTCAAAAGTTGCAGGGGGAGTAGATCCATGGATATGATGTAAGACTACAGTAGGGCCCCGCTTTTCGGCGCTCCGCTTTATGACGATCCGCTAATACGGCGCTCAACAGCTGAGTCAGAGAAGTGCGTCCGGCGCCATTTTTTCGTCGCTGATTCAGTCTGTTTACAGCTTTTGTGCTCTCCGCGTCTCTCTGTATTTCTGGCAATTTTCCAGTTATTACAAACTGTATATTTATATAATATTTTTGTGTTACTACAGTATAATTACAATGGCGTCTAAGGGTAGTAGCGATAAAAAGAGGAGTCGTAAGCCTCTTACTTTAAATGCCAAGTTAGAGATCATTAAACTTCGTGAACAAGGCATGTCTATGGCTTCCGAACCATCACCAAAACGAATAGGATTCGTTGAAGAGTCACATGATGAAGATGCGCCTTCTCCTTCATTTCATATCATTTTCTTAGGCCTAGCGCTATTGTGCACTTACTATATGATAGTGTAACATCTTATTAGGCTTTGATATGCATTTGCAAGTGAAATAAGGCTAAGATCTGCTTTTCGGCGATTTTCGCTTTACGGCGGGGGTCTGGTCCCTAACCTGCCTTATAAGCGGTGCCCTACTGTACTTATAAGGCTAAAAGATGCTGGATTAATTTATCCTTCGATGGTAAGTTTTTGCTCTAGGCAGTATGTAACCTTTTGTGTTACAGTATTTTGTTTCTTACGCATTACATCCAAAATAACTTCTTTCAAATCCAACATTTCATCTACTGTGTATTTCACATTCTCATGAGATAAATAGAAAATTTAACTTGTTTCAGTGTTACTAGAAAAGAATGGTACTGTCTGTGGACCAAGACTTGGAAACCATTGGTGTAAAATGAAGCCATAATATGTTAAAATCTTTTTATGTAGTTGTATTTGGAATACATGCTTTAAGAGAGTTGTGGGATACTATTCAATCTGACATTTCCAGTACGTGAGAGACATATGTGTTAAAGGTGGCTATCTTATGGTTTGTCGCACCATTGCAGAAAATACCTCTGAATCATTGGTAAACTTCTGCCAGGTAACATGGCACAACCGAGAAGATAACCATCTTCATATGCATCACTGTAAAAATCAGAAACCGCAGATATATGTGTTATGGTAAAAGTTTTGACTTTTTTCTTCTGGCTTGTCAAAAGGGCTGTAATATTACTTATTACCCATGTTTCAGATTCCATGTATGGTAGTTAAAGTGGGTCTCAAGGATGTTGTTGATAAACCAATGACAAAAGAAGCAAGTGACTTCTTATCCAGCCTTATTGGCAGAGAAGTTGAAATGAAACTGGTAGGTAGAAGATAGCAAAACCCTTTAAGTGCTGTGATAGTTCCCAAGTACTAATTTTTTTTCTCCCCCTCATTAGATTTGTGATCCATTTTTACATGCAACATTCGTTCACTATCTCCTTAACAGTCACATAGATTACCAGATTCGCTTATTCTTGACAGTATTCAAATAGAAGTGCCTCTAACCTTGTACCCATGTGCAGACAAAAATACATATTTAATTAAAATGAAATGGGTCATGAGTAAACATGGATTTTTATTGTCCTGTTTTATATAGATTCTTGCTGAATCATACGAAGATGGAGTGCAGCTGATTCTGCCAGATGGTTCCAGTCTGAGTGATAAGATGAATGCAGTGCTAGAGCCTGGATGGAAGAAAGCCATGGCAGCAGGCAAGGATCCCACAGGTAATTACTGCATTTCACAGTACTGTCTCTTAGCAAGGATACATCTTTATCATAGAGGTGTAAAGGATTTAAATTCCCAACCTCAGGCTGTCTGCTAGACTTAGTGGAATGCTGCTGTGACACATGGCCAGGTGGTTCATGTTTCAACAGTGATGTATGACCAGTAAAGGTGGAGGTTGAGAATGATGGTGTGGCTGGTGTTAACCTGTAAGATAACGTCACTTCCCCCAGCGGTAGGTTATTAAAAGCAAAGGAGACCTACATCTTAACATTGGCTCTAAACCATGGTGAGGGTCAGGTATGCCTCATATTCACAGAGTTTTTTATCTTTCTTAGAGACAAATGGATCTTGAAGATTTCTGTCTTCTGGGTCGTTGCGCTGTGTAGTCTGGTCGATGTTAACCAACGTTTCAGAGGTCATACTGCCTCCATCATCAGGGCGATGAATTAGTACGAAGATTTCTGTCTTCTGGGTTGTTGCGCTGTGTAGTCTGGTAGATGTTAACCAACGTTTCAGAGGTCATACTGCATCGCCCTGATGACGGAAAACCTCAAATCTTACATAAATGGATCTTTCTTGAAACTTGGAAGCCTAGTACCAGCAGCAAATTCTTTTGAAATGCAGGACATAATTATACATAGTATGAGTTTTTTCAATATCATACTTTATTTCTGAAAAATAAACTTACATGATGCAAAAATAGAACCTTATATGGAATTTTGGTAAAAGTCCAGAGTAGAGTTTGAGTGCTCCAAACCTAACCTGGCCTGCCTGACCTAAGCAGACAGGAGCAGATCAAAAACTGCCCTGGAACATGTCATGATTTGGGAAACATGCTGAATTCTGAACTTCAACCAGTACATTAATTGATTATGCGAATATTTTCTTTGCCATTTAGCAGTCTTTAGAATATTTGTCAAGATCTCATTTTGATTTAAAATTATTGTCTTGGGCTCGTATGAAATAATTTCATAAAACTGAATTTAATGCCACTTCTTTACTTTTGTAACTTTTTTGTATGCCGTAAATGTCTGCACACTGTAATTATACATATATTTTTCAAATTTATGCTTTGTGATTTTGCATACATTCTGAGCATAGACGTTCATTTACTGCTGCAAAGCAAATTATTCTACAAATGTATTTCTGTCTTGTCATTATTTTTATCACATTCTCTTAATTGTAAACCGTTCAAAAAATGGTTCAGGCATGTCTTAATGAGGTCTTTATTATTTATGTATACATTGTGGTAATTTTCTGGTATCTTGATTGCAGATTGTAAAGTCTTCACGGAACATGATATTGAATACCTGGAGTTGCCTGTGGGGCAGACTATCGACTTTCTTGTTCTTCATAAATTGGATGGTGTGAATTTTATGGGCTGTGAAGCAAATACAGAAATTCTGGTATATGTCCACAGAACCATGGTAGAAGAAATGAACAATTACTGCAATTCTGCTCCAGAGAAATTATATGTTCCTAGAAATTCTGAACTTTGTTTGGCCAGATTTGAAGGTATGTTTTAGGTATTTTATATAGGTTCCCTGTTCTCATACTCTGCAATTGTCATCCATATATATTGTTTTCTTTGTCTAGTAATCGCTTTTTTTTTTGGTCTCCCCTTTTTACAGTATCCAGTAGATGCCCATTTAATTTGTTGTGGCCATCATAGGTTATTCATTTGTATACTCACTAACTGTCAAACATTTGAGTTCTCATCTATCTGTTGCTTTATGAATTCGCTGTGATCACTATGCTTTTGGTCTCCTTATAACATGTTTTTAGTTGGTGTCATGGTACTGGTATGATTCAGGTTTGCTTGTGTTACCAAACTTATTTTAAATGCATTTGTATTACAGACGGATTATGGTATCGTGCCATGTGTCTTGAAGACCGTCCTTCAAATGAATATAACATAATATTCTTAGATTTTGGGAATATGGCACGTGTTGATAAGACAAATATTCGTAGGATGGTACCAGATTATGTTAAAATACCAGCTGTTGCAATCCTGTGTTTACTGGAAGGTAAGTTATTTTTATCATTTTCCTTTTTCCTGTGCGCTAGTGGTGAACATAATCATCGTCATTTATCCTCCCATCACTGAGCAGGATGGTGTAGTAAGGTATTCAGGATCTTTTATAAATAGGATGTGAAGGTATGCACTAGTTTCAAGTGGTTGAGGTCCAATGGTTAGCTTTTGTTAATGCGGTAATGTAAAAGCAGGAAAATTCTTGACCAGAAGATGGTAATATTGAATTTGTGGTCTGATTACCAATTTCATGTTAAAGTTATAAATCCACAAACAGGTGAAATGCATTTTGTGAAACAGTGAGATATATGTAGAAAGATATCTCCATCTTTGCAGAATGAAATGTAAAAAATGCAAATTTTATGTTTGATATTTAATATGTTTATAAAATGAAGTGACATTTTTATCAGGACTTGACACGTCGACTGAGACAGTGAAGAAGCGGATCTGCGAACTGGTTCAAGTGAACAAGACTTACAAGGCACGAATTGTATCATGCTACAGCCCTGGAGCTTACGTCATCGAGTTCCCTCATGTCAAGGAAGTACTCATGAATGAAAACCTGCTACCTGCTAGTGAGTGAGACATTCATGAACTGCCCCATTACTTCTTTCCACTTATTTTCCCTGTCTGTCTTTCCTCTTTAAGTGTTCATATGTGATACATGTCAGTGTTTCTCAATCCAGACTATATGCTGCCTCAGTAAAAAATTACATTTTTTACTGCAGACTGTTATATTGGACCATGAAGCAGTATCCTTAATGTTACCAATTTTTCTTCTTGTTTTGTTCTGTTTATATATAAAGTCCTAGTTTCTGATTGTGTTCTTATTCATTTCCTAAAACTCTATAATTACACTCTCCCTGTTGATTAAATTTAAATTGGTTACTGCTAGTAGCTAGTGACAGCGTATGCCATTGATTTTTTTTGACATAAATACGTCTATATTTTAGGGTCAGTGTCATTCGGCAAAAATGTAACGAAAAAGTGTAACTTCATTGTTATGTTACCTAGGAAACGTCATCTGTTTATCAACAAATAAACAACAATGGTTACCTACATAGTTACCTTACCTTACCTTACATTACATTCATCTACCACAGACCCATCTTAAGCAGAACTAATTCAAGTTAAATAAGCAATGTCTTAATCAAACTTTACTCAATTGTAAAGCAGGTATGACGTATTTACGTCAAATTATCCGGAACCATGGTTCCACTGACAATTTTTTCTTCTTTCTTTCAGAGAAGTAAAATGAAGATGAAGGAATCATATGCACAGAGGTGAAGTCTGATGTGCATTATTGGTCTGTTTGTCCGAATTTTATAGTTTATCTTTTTTGTATAAAAATATGTATGTTCTAATCCATATTGGCCATAGTCTTTTATTCCCAGAATCATAGATCATATGCATCTCTGATTCTTACTCCGATGTATTGGAAAATGTTTACAATATTTTGATTGTTTGAGTCTAGTATTATTTGCTCTTTACTGCCTCAGTTGTTGAGACATGAATTCAGTAATTAATTTGTAGTCCACAAACATGAGTATGTTGGTGTATAAAACATATGTCTTACATTAATATTGTTTAAAAACCAAAATGTGACATACACTGACATGCCCACACTGATGTGAAAGGCAGTCTTGCAACTGTTACATGTAATTAATACACATTCCATTTGTTAAGTGCATAGTATCACGACTGCAACTCAGGTGAGTTATATTGATATGGTTTTCAGTATGATGTGTTTTGTTTTGTCATGTGTAATATAACATTATATTAACATAAAATATCTTATTGTTTTCATTATGCAATCTGAAAATTGACTTCATGCTGAAAGTTCTTTGATACAAACTAATATCGTAAGATTTTTCTGTGAATTTCCAGGATTCTGCAGTCATTTTGACATATGACTGATTAATATTAAATGTATACAGAGAGTCGCACATAATTTGGAACCCATCTGCTACTGTGCAGTACCTATGTTCTTCATTGTGCCTGACTAATTTTCCAATAGTTTGCTCCATGCTGTCTTTACAGGTTTCTCGTTAGGTGGGACACTGTGTGTGTGATTCTTTTGTCGCTTAATGACAGCGGCATTGACCTGATCTGAAAAGTTCATGTTATATTCTGTGCTTCAATTTAAATTTAAGACGTGCCTGTGCTCAGAATTGTATTGTTGGTGTAGTACAAATGAGCAGGTAATTTGGTTGTGTTGAATGGAATATGTGATCAGAGGTAATGGAGCATTGTATATTTTATCCTTTCATGATAGTGACCTAACAGTGTATGGTAGCCATATTTGGACTACATTTTGCACTATTAAATTGTTGTCCCCCTTTCCGAGTTATTTGTGCTTTGCTGCTTAGATGTGCATAATATGACAATTTTAAAGTATTGTATTGCCTGGAATGTGTGCCACACTCCAAAAACTGAGTGGATTCACGATTTTTAATAATAAATTACATTCAATTCAAAAGGGAATTTTTATATACGAGGCGCGTCCCAAAAGTAAGTTTCACTGGGGCCGTTTACAGAAACAAAACACAATTTCATGGAAATATTTATTGCAACAGATACAGCAAGTGTCCAGCTATTTTTCAACATATTCGCCACCGGAATTGAGACATTTGTCATACCGTGGGACCAACTTTTGAATACCTGGGTCGTAGAAGTCTGCCGCCTGGGATTGGAACCACTGTGTGACAACCATCTCCGCCTCTCTGTCATTCTCAAAACGCTGACGCTGACCGGACAGGAATTTCTTGAGGGGTAGGAAAAGATGGAAATCACTGGGAACGAGGTCCGGGCTGTAGGGTGAATGATCAAACACCTCCCAGCTGAACTCCTGCAGGAGACTTGCTGTCCGTCGAGCCGTGTGCGGCCGAGCGTTATCACTGACCGCACTTCACAGTCGGCGGGAGCTGGAATAAGAACCTCCATCTTCAACAGCTGCAACGATGCTACTGGGAGAACGCGGGAAGTACCGTTAGTGCATGCGCCATGCTACGTCATTGCTCTATCACGTACGCACAGTCGCTTCGCACAATATAAGGTTTGCTAGCTGTGGGACGAGTGAGAAACTTACTTTGTGGACGCGCCTCGTAAAATGGAACTCTAAAGAAACGTTTAATGTAATTTCGAATGTTTACTCTTTTCTGCATATACGAGGAAAGGCGAAACAGTATTCCCGTCTTTTCGTACTCACATCTTGAGTCACTGAATTCATTTGTGTCATCAATTATTTTAATTTTATCAGCAAAATTCTTCTGTAACGAATGCCTATGTTGAACTGAGCGTCGAAATGTAGTAATTATTTTGTGATTGAGGTTAGGAAAGTATTAATTTTGAATCTAATTTCGGAGACAGGTTTATCGCGATGTTATTTGAGAATATTCTACGCCTTTTCAGTACACATTTTACTATTTTGTATTTATTTTTATGGAAACAAAATTATGTATTCACATAGATACATTAATTAACATTGTTTTTCCCTTTGAGATACCGATTTTGTGCAATTAATCACTACTACTGCCGTTCAAATACACTGCTATCATCATCACTGTCACTGTCCTCACCACTCCCATATTATGCCATACAGTTGATTACACAAAATATTGGAATATACTTTAAAAATGTTTAAAATTCAAAGCTGTGTGTACACAACTCTAGTTATCAGAAGTTCTTCAATGCTGTGGCATATTTGGCATCCAGCAAGTTTATAGCTTGAAGTGTTTTGAGCAAAAATTGGTTAGATTTTATTTTTCCCTTAATTTCATATAGTTTTTCATTAATATATGTTATCATTTGGAATTGTCTCAATTTTCTGTAAGAAAGATATCTGCCAAAATTTGCTGCTTTTATTTCTCCCCCTTCTCCCTTAAAACCTGCAGTCATCTTGTACAACACTTCTTGAATATTTATATGTTTGCCATATGTTTGTTTTTCCACCACCTGGTCTGAAGAGAACTATATGTAGTATGAAACAAGGTGCTGGATTCACTGAAACCTTGCAGTGAATTCACCTATAAATTTGCTTTTTGTATCTTGCTTTTCTGTCCATATTTGCTAGCATGTCCCTTATTTCTGTTGGAGGGCCAAACAGGAAACTGCCTCCCAGTGAATCTTCCAGTAGGATCTAGAGGTAATTTCCTTGTTCTTGTTGACAGGATATCAGAGGAAGATTTTCCTTCATACTTCTCAATCAATTTTTGTGAGATGTAAGTGAAACAATATCTTCTGATAGTTATTTTTCATTGTCTTCTTTGTTCTACTGTACATCACAGCACACTGGTCATAAAAGCCAAACCTTCAAGTATGAACGTCCGGTCACAGTCTTTTCCGAAAAGAAAACCGGTCCAATCAACTTGTCATGCATTAAGCCGGCCCACACGTTCACTTTGGGCTGCCTCTCTCCAATTCAAATATGACGTGGATTTTGACTGCCCCAAATCCTGCAGTTGTACCTGTTTACAACTCCATTGACATGGAATGTCGCCTCGTCCGAGAAGCACACTTGGCGGAGGAAATCAGGTGACATGTCAATTCTTTCTAGCATGTCCACAGCAAAGTTTGTGCGTGCTACTTGGTCAGTCGGTTTTAGTGCATGAAATCATTTGAATCTTGTACGCTCTTAGGCGGAGCCTTTTGTGTAGCACATCGTGCACTGTTGAACGTGGAATTTGTAACTGCAAGCTAGCAGCACGAATTGATTTGCGCGGACTTCGCTGGAATGCCTCTCTAATGCGATTGACATTTTCTTCAGAGGTCCGTGTCTTTCCAGGAGATTTTACACACACCAGACTACCTGTAGTCCTCAGTTTGTTGTCCCAGAACCAAATGCTTTTCCGTGTAGGAGGTTGACGTCCATACTGCATTCTAAAGCAATGCTTTACAGCCATAAGAGATTGCAACTCTGCTAGCCACAACACGCATTGAACCTTGTTCCTGTGGTGTCGACATAGTTACTGAGCTCGCCGAAGGTCACCAGCTGGCACATGAAAAAAACTTTCAGAGTTTTCCTTTCCGATGACATAAACCGGATACGTGTTTGACAATTAGTTTCCGAGATATAAATATTTTATTTTGGATACCTTTCATCCGGACACTCTGCATATGTCATCAGCCAATGACTATAGCTTGTCTCTTGTATTAATTGTTAATTGGCACACTGACACATTATTAATAATAATGTAGGTTGTTCTTTAAGCCACATGAAATCTTATGCTAAATTTAAAGCATATCATTGGCCACATTGTAAAATATGATCACTGTGAATATTTTTGATATACTAGAGCAGGGCGCTCCTTTCGGAGCTCCTAGGGAGGGTTGGTCAAGTTTGTAAAACGCCACCAACCTTGTGTAAGAAACTAAACTAACTGCCCCGAATTGAGGGTTAAAACAATTGACCAACCTCCCCTTTCTGAAAGGTTGGTTGCGTTTTGAAATCTTAAGTAACACGCTAAACTAACTCCCCTTCGGGGGGTTAGTTTAGTGTCTCATTCAAGTGTTTTAACACCTGAGTAAGAAACTAAACACTTCACCAAAACACCGAAGTGGTTTGGTTGCGTTTTAAAATCTTGGGTAAGACGCTAAACTAACCCCCATGTATAAACAAATATAAGGTGATATTGTTGATGACGTCATTTTTTGACGACAACGATGGCTAATCCTTTCGGAGCGCTTCTTGTAATCTGATATTTTACTTCTTTACGTCGCTGATCTGCGACGCTTGATATTTTTTGATTTCTTTGTTGTGAAGCGTTATCTTTGTTTACTCGGCATTGTTGTGTTAAACAACAATGCCGAGTAAACAAATATCTGTTGACATTGTTGATGACGTCATTTTTTGACGACAAATTGGTTGACGACGACGAAATCAGAAATTTTTATAGTAAGATTGCACTCTGTGTCTTTCATCATGACACATATAGCTACCCACTGTGAAACTTCTGATTCACTTTGTGCATTATCCAAATTATGCTCCTCAGTTTT
>NW_019059829.1:34983-51291 GCF_000696155.1 Zootermopsis nevadensis
GCAATGTCAAACCACTTCTGGATCATCTGCCAAGAACGTATATGAACAGGTCCCAGTCCGAGAAAAGGATGGAAGGATCCTGTTCATATGGACCTGTCGTCAGACAGAACACTAAATAAATAAATAATAACGCACTGTAACTCTAATTTTACGTGGCAGTTTGAATTTCTTGCTTCAAAGTAGTTCCCAGTACGCAGTGCCAGGAGGTCTCCTGATACGGGACAACATTTTATTCAATCCGTGCACTTTTTTGGGTAAAGACTATCAGACAGAACAAAGCTCCCCCCCCCCCCCCCCCCCCCCCATGTTCATCGCGCCCTGTCCAGCGTCCTCGCAAGAGATCTGAGTAGCCAGTTGTCCAAAATTAAATTTAGAATACTGAAAGGCTATTTCTGGCGTGGCAGGATGATTTCTTGTTACACTGCGTTCGCTGTTGGTACGCTTAAAGAGAATTTTATTAAATATCTACAAGTTACTTGACGGAACGGAAAGAAAGGAAGAATAAAGATGTGCGAGGCGTAAAGGATGAAGAAAATTAAGAGAAAAATTATACGTGATAGAAGGAAAAGAAACACACGGAAAAACATCACAGATTTGCTGACGATGTCACCAGCTACGGTTCCGCCATGTTCCCCGAAGACAAGTTTGGTTGATAACCGCTACACCAACCTTCGATTTCATGAGCTCTGATTCGATTTGCGACCATGAATACTTCTGTTGACAGTAGATAAGTATGATCAAGGAACGGATTTGGAAAGTGTGCGTACTCCTCATTGGAGTAATGCGTTTTCTTTGGTGGAATTCATCGAGAGAGAAATAAAAACAGTGGAGCCTGGATACCACATACTCTGTTACAGTCGTTATGATAATTGTGAATCATGGCGACATTGTATGTGGGGGGGGGGGGTGCTTTCTGCCTTTGATCTTTCCCGCTCATTCGACTTCCCCACTTGGCTCAGGTTGTAAGGTGAATCTCTTGCGATGTCAGTGTCAGGTGATTTGTTTGGGTAACCATCACCGAAACGAACAGAGACAAAAACCAGTCACACAATCTCGTGGGATTCTGTGCATCTGTCGAGAAACCTGCTCCGCTGTCGTGAAGTTAGAAGAAAAACCACATCTTGACTGTTTTCAGGATGACACGACGTTGTTCCTCGTCAGCGTCGACTCTTCTAGGCTCAGTGGGTTCTTGGTCGGCTGTGCTGTGGCCAGCTACGTGTTAAAAGACGGATTTCATGCTCAGGAACTCCGGGCGCCTTTGCTCTGAAGTTCCTTCGTGTGTAAAAGACTAGGCCTACATCAATGCTAAATTAAATTCAGGCCCACAAAGAATGTTCATGGGCTTTTACTGGGCGTCAGATTATTTTTCTTTATATCTTTAATCGATTGATGTTGGTAGTCACTTTGAAATTGCTGAATTCTAACAACAAATTAGCTCTTTGTAAGGTGACACCTGTTTGTATCCACAATCCTTTAATAACTACCGTATTTTTTACGAACTGAAGTTAATATTTACATTCCTCTCCCCTCCAAAACCCCCCAGCCATTCTTTCCGAAGAATTTATAGATTGTCAGTACTGTTAACATATTTTAGTAGGAGTGACACCGAAAATGTAATTATTTATTGATATTGGTCAATTTGTTTCTGTGTGACATGTAATTGCGATTAATGGATCCCAGTGAAATGTACCCTTTTTTGATTCGTGCATATTTTATACATGTGACGTGTTCAAAATTGGCTCATCGTTATATTAGGGGTACATTAAATTCGGCACCTGTTTCAATATTCAGGACGTCAGAATTGGGCCTTGAAGTGAATGAAGTTGGTTTCTTTTGATTCAGAAAATATAAACAGCTTCTGTTTTCATAGAGATCATTAACAGGGTTGTTTCGTTAGTCGCGAATCTTGGAATCCTGGTAATTGAAGAAAAACAGCGTGTGTTTGCAGGCTGACACAAGGTTCTTGTTCATCGAAAATTAGTTCAGTGTGTCTGGTATAGAGGGACAGTCGCTCAGAGATGTCTGATTACATCTGCCTTACCCAGATATGACGACACAGTTTTATTTTGAAGATATCCGTCTTCTGGGTTATTGCGCTGTGTAGTCTGGTCGATGTTAACTAACGTTTCAGAGGTCATACTGCCTCCGTCATCAGGGCGATGAATATCCAGACTACACAGCGCAATAACCCAGAAGACGGATATCTTCATACTCACCGCTGTGAGAACCTCAAGTCTTACACAGTTTTATTTTAGCTAGTATCCACATATCTAGCGTATATTGTGCATCACGTATGTACGAACATGTTGATTTACTTCTGGTGTTTTTTTTTCTGTTGAAAAACAAAATCAAATTTGGCTGGTTTATAGTTCGTATTTAATTAAAACTGTCACGATGAACGTACGTCCACAAATGTCCGATTTGTGGCGGCGGTTGTATGCTACACGTGTTTTCATTTTTGCACATTATTTTCGCGTGTTGGATGATTTAATTTGTGTCGTCATGTTTCTTGTTTTTGTTTTGAGAATAATCTATAAATTAGTGTCAAGAACTAAAGTCTTAACAAATAAAGGTTGAATTATAACATAAGTATATTTAAATATACAAAAATTTTGTATGTGATAATGATACGTCGCACAATATTGTTAATAACTAGGGGACAGGAAATTTCAATTTGATGTTTTACATTAAAATGCAATTGCTATTAATTCTCATTATACATCTACAGTAGTGTCCTTACATATAATTTCAGCGCAATTTGTTATATCAGAAGGAATTGCGTTTCTCGTTGTTAATGTTACACCCGATCAAAAATAATGTTCTGTGTACCGAAAACAATCTATTATAATTACTTCAAGAGACTTTTAGCAGTGGAATGAAACATCAGTTGAATATATTTACAGTGCCATCATCAGGAGGAGAGACAGTTTTCATAGCAGATACTTTTGAGCACAGCGAGCCAGAGTTTTAAACAAAATACCGGGCGTCTCAGAAATCCTTACCATTAGCAGAATTATGAATTTCGTGAAACAGGAGAGGTAGATATTTGGATTTTGAGTCACAGATGCATAAACCCCGTCAGTCGTCATTGTCCTTGAGCAAATATCCAGGTGTTCGCCCTTCGTGGTGCCTTGGCAAACGTGGCATCTCTGGTGTGATGGATTCACAGCCATGGATTATTGCGAGACGCAGATAAGCAGCTCACTATCCTTTTGTACTTCCAGAAAAAAAAATCATGAGGGGTCAAATATGATGACCTTGGAGACATTCCAGTGTATTTATCTGGAAATTGCTCATTCAGGATGTTGGTCATTGTGTTGACGTTAGATGGAGAGGTTCACTTCTGCTGGAATAAGTAGCCTTCTTGTGTCTGAGGCACCACATAATTTTTCCAGCATGACAAAGCATTCTGTTGCTGTAACTGTCGATTCGGCGCGTAGAGGCTTTGCCCATTCATGAAATCCGAAAGTAGGGCACACAAGTTTACTTTGTACCTGTCGCGTTCATTTTCCGTCACGTGTATATGTGGATTTTCACTTCACCAAGTTCTAGAGTCGTATCTGTTTGCATTAGCAGGTAAGTGAAAGGTAGCCTCATCAGAGAAGTGTAGCGTGGTTCGAAAGTTACGTTTCTGCGCCAGTGCGAACGTATCTCGGATAGGATTGGCATTTGCTTGCAATTTTTACGCGATTTGAATCTAGTTAGATATGGGAAGTCGCTTTATGGGCACTCCGGTTTGACAGCATGACGTAAGAATGCTCAGTTCGCAGACTGGCATATAATGTTGGAGGCCGGGTTGAAAAGGGGCTTCTCCCATCGCGAATCTGCTCGTTGCACATCCACTCCGTGATTGCCGATTCATTTTTAAAGTATATCGGTAATTATATGCACCACTTGCTTTAAAATTTTTAAAAAAAGGGGTTTTGTCCATAGATTTTGTATATCGGTTTGACATGATTCTCAGAATAAACAGCGATTGCGATTATTTAATTAAACAATATTAACCAACTCATATTGATAACGGAGTTTATTATTATTTTTTAGTGTTGTGTCTGACGGCAGGTCCATATGAACAGGATCCTTCCATCCTTTTCTCGGACTGGGACCTGTTCATATACGTTCTTGGCAGATGATCCAGAAGTGGTTTGCCATTGCCTTCTTCTGTGTGTGATTGGAGTAATTGTTGGGATGCCACGGAGGAAAACTCCGTGTTGCCTAGACCACGGCCTTGCCCAACACAAGTTATAAATTCGGGCACCGCCGGGAATCGAACCCGAGACCCCAGGATTACAAGGCCAGCGTTCTAACCGCTAGACCACCGTGGCGGTCTTAAACTTCGATTTATACCGTGTTAATTATTGGTGTTCAATTTTCGTCAACTTATAACTATCATAATTCTTTTTTGGGGCATTTATTTAAATACTAAGAGATCCAAATTATAAATTTACTATCGTTAGATGCGTTGGTATCATAGTAAATAAGTTCATGGCAAGAACCCGAGAGCTTACGTCAGGAATTTCTAGAACATTCTGGATAAGCCTGTTATTGTTGGCACTGGAGTTGATATTCTTCCGCTGCGACTGTTAAACAAGTCGATGGAAAGAGAACGGAAAGCGGTTTCTAACAACGAGAATGTTGTGTTTTTGGGACGATCTGTATATTAATCTCTCGTAGATGTTTCATTCATGTTGGATAATGTTTTTGCAGCAGTTTTATGAAATACGTGACAGGAAGCGATGTTACTTTCTTCCAAGGACTTGTATTTTGGAACATCTGATGTGAACTGATCACGACTGTTGGTGTCTGAGCGACAAACAAAGGTGATGCACCCATCAGATCTCAGCTGAATATATACGTAAAAGAAATTCTGACGAAATTGAGAAACTTAGATCTTCTTTGAAAAGATCGTGTAGTTAGAATAGTTGAAAAGACCAATGGCTAAAGATTGCGTGGAATTAAAACGGAATATGGAGACATTGGATTGACTCTCCCGGAGGAATGACCTTAGGCAAGGCCACGCACTGCCTGCATATGAAAACATTATCAATTAGTGGGTCACAAGAGGCGGTGAGTCCAAAGATGGTCTGGTAGAAGTTTACCATCGTTCCAGAGCCCTCATCTCCCTGATGATGGAGGCAACAAGGACTTCTGAAACGTCGGTAATCTTCTACCAGACTACACGGCGCAACAATCCAGAAAACAACTATCTTCAGACTCACCGCCGTGAAAACCTCATCCCACATTTTCCCACTTGGTTTAAAATGCAGTGGTAATGGGATTGGAACCCACGATCACAAAGATCGATCGGTACGCGCTGACGTCACACGACCATTGTGACTGACATAGTGGTCTGTTTGAACCATGTGCCTTTCTAGTGGGCTTCGCCATTTTCCTTTGCCTGATGCTTAGCTAACCAGACATTAAAATGACCGATTCGGTAAATGTTTGATTTTTTCTACCTAAATCTAGATTTCTGTGACACGCTGTATATAATTGTTCGTGTATGTTATAAAACGAGTGTCCTCAAGCGGAAAGAAGGTTGTTCTCGGTACGAGAAGCTGTTTCGTTGTAATTGCTGTGACCCCTCCCCGCTATTGTGTAGTGTTACTCACGGAATGAGTAACATGGGCTACCACTCGCTCCATGTGGGAAGGTATTATTTTAAAAAATGCTCAGCAGAAACCTTTGTAACCAAAAACAATAAGGCAATAGTTTTGTACCCACAAATAACAGCATTTAGTATTCCGTTATTTAATGACATCCAACCATTTATTTTGTTGACATCTTTTGGACCCAAGAGAGTGCAGGGAGCAGAGGAAAGTAGTGAACTCCACGTTTGTACTTTTACTGATAGGAGCTGCACCAATCCATGGACGGTGTAGGGGAAGTGGAGGTAATGTTCGCGACTGTAATCTTGAGACTTTGCAAGGAATGCAGGAAGTCCGAAGGGTTAAAGGCAGACGCTATCTTGCCTCCTTCACCTCACTTCCGCACCCCACAAGTCTCAAGATTACAGTCGCGAACTATACAGTCTTACGTTGCGGCCCGGTGGTAGTATTCGTGAGGTCCCGGGTTAAAACCCCAGCCCGGAGACCGATTATCATGACGGGGTTTTGTGGTTTTGGGTAGGTAGAGGTCGGGAGAAGGAAACAATAGAATTGGAAGAATGCAAGAAAGAAAGAAATGTACTCGTACGTACGTACAGTCATCGCTGAATCATCATGTGTGTTGTTGGTCTTATGAAATATCGTAGTTGTTTTCCTTAAATCTGGGAGTAGTAAGGAAGAGTTTGGTCGGTGCTTGTGGGCGGGCGAGCCACAGAAACTGCAAATGTATCGGCTAGAGAACTGTGTCCTAACCGGTGACCTACAGACATCCTTCCTTAGCGTTGAATTATAGACGTAGGTGTTTTACCACGACTGGAAAGAATTTCTGTTGCCGAAATAAACAGCGATTAAGCGGATTTCTGCTAGTTTTTGTTTTAAGCCTTTCGTGTCATCTGCAGCTTCTAACGGTGAGACTAATAATAAATGTGAAGAAATGGTCAGGGAGTTTTCGTATGAATCATTTCATTACCCATAAAGATGGAGCCGAACGTCGGATCTTTTAATGTCTGACTATTCTGAATATGTAATTTTCTGTCGCGCGTGATCTGTGACTTGGAAAGTTTTACGCGAGTGAATTTGACACATGACCGACCTTAAAATGCCAGTTATATTTAGACGTGACAGTAACACAGATTAGTAGATCTTACTTATTAATCTCCCGGACAGCTGTTAATGTACATATGAAGGAGTGTCTTAAGTCAAGTACAGGACCTAGCGTCAGTAGACAACCTAGTGCAAGAATTTCAAAGGGACTGTTGTTTGTCGACAGGACATGCCTATTATCTACGTGATTTGAAGAACTTTGTTTCGCTTTCGTCCTTAGGCGGGGGGGGGGGCCCCATATTCTGTTGGTCCCTTTGGACAAGCTTGTCTCAGCCCTGGACTGACTCGGTCAGGGCGTCGAATAGAACGGGGTTTTTGTCGTTCCGTCGGTCACCTGAAAACGGAAGTAGAACCAACTTGCGAAACGTGATTTTGATTTTAAAACAGATTATCGGAAAAAGTGCAAAGTAACCTCTGAACTTTGCTTACGGAAATTTTAGTAGACATTATCGGAGGCTTGTGGGCCTACGATTAAATTTGTCACGCGACAAATGTCTGATTAAATGCGGGCGGTCCTGGACTCGAAACGAAACTGGGTGTACTGACTTGGGCGAAATTTGTTAACGTGTGTGTGATGTGTGCTGGAAATATGTCCAGTTCTGGTTCTTATCTGTCTATTAAAATAATCTGTGTACTTTACATGAAACTGAAATTGATGATATATCTCAAAATAAGACAGTTCGTCCATAACAAGAATTTTAGCTACACAGTTCTTAATCGATGTATTACAATTTCATTTCGGTGTAAATGTAATGAATTATAAGGGACATGAATTATGACTTACAGCTGTGTGTTCTAATATCGATAGTTTTCGCAACGGTAGATTTGTTTCTGCAAGGAACTTCTAGAAAATATGCTTACTCCATATTATTAGACTCCTTGCCATTCTTCGTGTAGTTTAAATATCCAGTTCAGTTGATTACACACTTTCATAAAAGGCAATGTAGTTAGGCCTGTTTAAAGTTCGTCATATTTAATCGTCGTTTACAAGAAGCCTGTTCGGTGAAGGACGTACTTTTTTTTTGTTCCTGTAAGGATCTTCTTTAAGGACCCTAGGGACGTTCATACATTTTTCCGAATATGTTTCGGGCTCAACCCATGTCGATGTAATTAAAGTACGAATTCAAAATCAAGAAATCCATGTGATGACAACAGATAACCTGAACACTATAGAGTAGGATGAACTCCCGAAACGTCGTGTATATTAATGTACCTCATGGAACGGACAGTGTTCGACATTGTTCCGATGTACGTACATCGTGTCTTTATTCTAGGATTGCTTTTAAGTTTTTCTGTCAACTTAATCGAACACGTGGTATAAATCCTTAGAGGGATGTCTGTCGTTACAAGAAAACACGGAGGAACTAATTAAGAAACGTGGTTTTGAACCCGCCTTCCCAATGTCGAGACGGGCAAGGTCTAAAACTCCCTTAAAATGCTAGGTCACGGGCTTTGGTTTTTCAAGCTGTTTGCGTTTAGATAAATTGATGTTTTAAATACAGAAAGCCATGTTAAATTGTCTAAAATATGGCATGTCGTCTTCTTTCTCTCAGAAGCCGACGTCCCGTGAGCGAAAGTTATGGCGGCAACACTCATTTCAGACTTAGGAAGCGACCATCTCGCTCTGTGGTTGCCTATAAAAACTAGAGAAACGGGTATTAGATGCCTCCTCCCTGCCTTTTCTAAGAATCTGAAGCCAGTAGTTCATCTGTCCTGTTCGTTTCCACCGTAACCATTGTCAGTTTCTGTTCTCTTAGTAAGATTTTAGTAGTGGAAATTTGTAAAAATTCGGCAATAGGCCTTCTAAAACACTCGGATTTTTTCCACAAAAGGAAAATCACACCAACACTTTGAATGTCGGTCGGATAATTAACTCTTTGTAAAGTATTGGTAATTATATTTACCGCCTGATTCAACCTTTGACCCGTTCAAGCACAGTGTTTGCTATATGTACCACTCAATAGATGCCCAGTGATTTCATCTATGGGCGTCGTTTAACTGTAATAATAAATTGCTATTAATTCCAAAATAACTTAAGCCTTGTGGTACTTACATATACCACCATCTTTGAAATTCAGTGACTCTGTGGGTTTCGTGTTATTATAAAATTAAACAGCTATTATTTCCCCACACGGCATTAACCAACTGATCTTAGTAATGGCCACGTTTTTCTTTGAGATGTGGGGCGAATTTTTTTATATATTATGTCTGTGAACTTTGGGCTTCGAAGGACCGAACAACATTAATTAACTGGTCTTTGTAATGAAGACTTATCGTGGTTTTCTTTGAAGTACGAGATGAAATTGTAATTATTGTTTAGATGAATTTCGTGATCAGCATTACGGTGACATCGCACAGACTCTGTCCCCAGAATAAACAACGATTGTTTTCGTAGATATTAGCCAACGTGTCTTTGTAACAAATCTTCTCATTTTCTTGGACGTAGGGGGCGAAATTTTTAGTGATTTATTATTTGTACGCCGTTCGTCTCTTTTAAGAATTGAGACTGGAAAAATGTCCTTCAGTCTGGCCCTTACTGTCACATGACTTCGAAGTGCTTTCTTTGAAGATGGCTGCCTTCTGGGTTCCAGCGCCGTATCGAAGTTTGAAATAATAGACGGAGATTACACTAATTAACGTTTGATTTTAATCTCAAAACTGGTGTAGGATTTAACAGTGGGTTGATACTAACCAAAATTAATTTCGCCCGAAAACTTTTCATGTAGGCGTACTTTTCTAATGTTTTCGAACTGAGTGACACCTCCCCATCATGCGCTTATGTTGGGAAATAAATACTTGAAGAATTTTAACCAAAATAGCGCTAATAAGCGGGCTATTCAATAGCACAAATTTTTCGTCTGCGCAGAATTTTAATTTCGAAAACATTTTACTTTAAGACAGATTTTTCGCTTCTGTATTTCTCTGTTTTACTCACGATATAAATCCATACTGTGAAAGGGGTACGTAAATTCTGCTAAATTTTATCGCCTGTAATTAGGCCTGTCCTTTTTTATTTTTTTAGTGTTCTGTCTGACGACAGGTCCATATGAACAGGATCCTTCCATTCTTTTCTCGGACTGGGACCTGTTCATATACGTTCTTGGCAGATGATCCAGAAGTGGTTTGCCATTGCCTTCTTCTGTGTGTGAATGGAGTAATTGTTGGGATGCCACGGAGGAAAACTCCGTGTTGCCTAGACCACGGCCTTGCCCAACACAAGTTATAAATTCGGGCACCGCCGGGAATCGAACCCGAGACCCCCAGGATTACAAGGCCAGCGTTCTAACCGCTAGACCAGTTAAATTCCGAACGAGAGCTGTGTTATTGTCCATTTGTCCAACGCCACACAATCGAAACATTCATAAAATTCGTCAACACACTTTTTTCGTAGTTAAGGCTATTGTTTTTCTGTCCTCGTCCGTCGTTCCTTCGACAGTTTTAACTCGTAAGACTCTTGCTAAGCTGTGAGAGGTGTTTTGCAGACCAGCTCGTGTTGTGTGTATAGAGCAAGTAATTTTTCCGTTTTCCTCATTCTGTCCAGACGTTTCTGGAATAATATACGCCATTATTTTCGCCCTCGCCTTGAAGTTGCGTAATCTCAACCACTGAAGTTGTATTTCAAGTGCGATCCTTGAAGTTGGGTTACGTTGATCTGAATTAATCAAAGTCACACGAGGGCCTTTTTCAACTCTCTCTTCCTCGTGTATACAGTAAACTTTCTTTGTTTTCTTATTCCGTGAATCTTGACCCGAAACTCTGTCGTTTATTTCACAAGTCCGAAGGAGAATCTACACCGAAGATGCACATCATCCAACACAACAAGAAGCAATTGAGAATTGCGTCTTTTTAACTGACAGTCTAGACTACAGAGGCGCTGCTTCCCAACGTGACAGTTGCAACTTTGCAGCCGTAATGGCCAGTGACGACGACTAGCTTAGACTCTGGAAAACTTTTTTTTTAAACTTTGTATGCGATTGTTTGCATGAATATTATGCAAATTAGGAGGATGACGCACTGTGGCACGAGATTTCGAAGAAAATTAACTTATCAGCTAGGCATATTCTTGTACGTAGTATTTGTATAATTTAACAATGTATCACGTAATATATAATATGTGTTGAATAATATGGTAAGGTAAGTGTTTTAATCAACAATGATGTATAAAATGAGATCTAGCAGTCACATTACAAATTACTATCTCGTTTTATTGTTTTGACTTGTATCCGCATTGTTGAATGGTGAGGAAAGTATTGTTATGAAGTTGTCGCTTGATTATATTATCCGGAATCTCTGGTTTATAGCATATTGGCTGTTCATATATACATAGAATTTGGGCATTAATATGCCAAAGGCACATTCAACTGTCTTCCTGCCTTCCGCTAGCTAACCTGTAGTTGAAAAGTGGCTTATGGTTCTGTAACCTTTTTGGATAAGGCCTCAATACATTGCTTTGGGAGGGCACTTAAACAATGGGGAAACCTGGTTTGGCTTTCAAGCTCGGCAATCTTGCTGGCCTGGGTATATTTTCAATGCGCGTTTTTTTTAAAAAAAAAAGCAATTGGGATTTTGTGGGTTTTTGGCATTGACGTGTTTACCATCAATGGCACCCACGAAATTAGGTAAATTTTACAACTCCTGGTATCTTTCGGACACTTCTCGCAATTTCTGCTGTGTTCGGGCGGGCGTGAATTTTGAACAGTGGGAATCCCCGTATCGCCTTGCCGTTGTGCGTTCGTCTGGTACACATTTGTGCAAAAGTATCTTCACCACGCGAAACTTAACGGTATCTATAAGCCGACGTTTCAGTTGCATTGTCTGTTGGAAGTCTGGGAATTGATTTTGCTTGTGTTGTAGATTTTCAGCGCTGAGTAATAAATACTTTTCTTGTCTTCTACGAGACACTCCCAAAGCCCTTGGTTGTCGGACTACGCTTGTTAGGAACAGAATTATGACTTTGGAATGTGGAAGGAGCTATTTTTAAACAGGCTATTGTCCATACCTAACGGAATAATGAATGCAGTAGGCATGTTTGCTCTGGTGGTGTCTTTTCAGGGAGTCCGGCGGTATACCTGTTCCCATTGTGGAAAAGTGTTTAGGGTATACATGAACAAGTAGGAAAATATGTAATTCTGCGAAGTGATTTCGAGGGATGCGAAGAACTGAGAATACCTTTCACTTTTGGCGACGTAACAAACATAGAGCTTACCTGTTAGTGTCAAACGCACGATGAGCTGGAAAGCGTTCCCGTGAGGCACTCCTGTTGGCGTCACGGGAACATTGTGCGTGAGGAAAGAACGCCCAACAACTGGAAGTAAAATTTTCGAGGTTGGTCTAAGGGTTCTGTAGACCAGTGGTATTCAACCTGGGGTACGCTTACCCCCGGGTGTACGCGAAGACATCTTAGGGGGTACGTGAAATTTAAAAAAAATATTATTTTATGATAAACACTGAATAATCAGTAATGTAATTTATTTAATTTATTTTAGATGTGGATTATATACTACGTATAACTTGAATTATACACCAACAACTTTGGGGGTACAAAGTTGAAGAGAAATTATATCTGGGGGTATGCGAACAAAAAATACCACTGATGATACTTGGGTAAGTAGAGGCCTTTAGTTTTTGTTAATACGTTCAGGAAGTACATATTTTGATGCTTGTTTACGGTAAGATTTAGATTATTTTGAAGTGATTTTAATTTTTTTCCCCTTGAAGTTGTCTTACAAAATCAGTCGAATTACACGTTGTGTAAATCTTTTTTTGTACAAAAACGCAGTTTGGGCAACGTGTTATTAGATTTTGATGAAATTCTCTCGGGCTACAAGCCACGTCAGTTGGTTGAACGGTGAACATACTATATCGTCTGCGCGCAGGAAAGGGTAAGATTTGTTACCCAGCAGCCCTGAGGATGAGAGCAGAGATTGTTCTCGATATGGTTTATTCATCGTTCGGCGACCTTACTTCAGTAGCCACGAAACCTTCACTTTATACATGTTAGATTTTTTTTTTTAATTTTAGTATGAACTGAAAACGTGGGTCAGAATACTGGAAGGAAAGAGTAAAAAACACCCAAGAAATCACGAAACAAGGAGATAAATTATTATCACTCGAACTTATGACAACGCAATGTTTTATCTGTACAGTTGAGTAGCTGTATCAATAAGCTACTTTTCTGTCGAGAATGAATGGACTTTCACGAAGAAAGCATTTGGGAAACACGTGTTTCCCTCCATTCAGAGAGGTCTGACAACACTTGTATGCTGTATCCTAGCAACCTGTGTCAATGAGAGTAGGACTGACGTAATTTTAACGCGGTCTACGAATGTTCGAGCCCTACGCTTGTGTGTCATATCTCTCACAGGGGGGCAAAAATGCCGTCTTCCATGTTTCTTATGTTATATTGTGTATTTGTTTTTTCCTTTATAATTCATTCTTCTATTAGAGTAAAAAGGAATGAGATTATGTGTGTTTTCTTACGCGTTGGAACAACAAAATCTTTGTTTACGTCAGCTCTCGAATGTTTTGGTCCACGCTCATATTTCTTTTCGCCACCTGTCCTTTTTCCGTGAAGACGTCCTTTGCATGATCTTGGTTTCTTGGCTCCTGGTTTGCGTGTCCCGTTGAACGAGTGCCCGGAGCAGAATGGTGTCTAAATTCGAGTGAAATTACATGATAAGACGTACGATATGTGAGAAAACATTAGTCTGATGGGATGTACGTTTTGTTCAACAAACGATGCTATTTTTTCTACCTTGTAGTACACGGCAGTAATTAAATAATTGCACTTGTCTCGTGCACTAATTGGCGTGGCCACGTGGATCGGTGGTGGGGTGGGGGGCAGTGACTTAAAACTCACAATTCAGGAGACATTTCCTTTCTGTGGCAGATTCTTCACTACGAGTGTGAGTTCATGATAGTGCAGATTTATTTATTGTCTTCAATCTTCTTTTCGTTGTCATTGCACCCCCCCTGCTTTAATTTACTTATCTTCAGTGATTAAGAAATATATTGTCTGTACCGGCCTATAAATCCTCTGTCCAGCATGAAATTGTTGTTTGAACGGATGGAATATAATGCTTAATATTTGGGTTTAATTACTCTGCTGCTTATCTTGTCTGATTTGATCTTTAGCAGCCTCAAAGTTATCTTCTCAGAAGATGACTGTATTCTGGGTTGTTGCGCCGCGTAGTCTGGTAGAAGTTTACCGACGTAAGTGAGCAGTTCAGTTGATAAAGTTTCGTGAAATATATTCGTAAACAAAGAATAAAATTGAGGAACAGGGAAGGAATTAAACTAAGAAAAACGTAAATAAAGAGTAGAGTACGGAAAGGAAACAGATAAACGCAAAGAATATTAGGAATAAATTGAAAAAAAAATGTAAATTATTATAAAACTAGAAAAAAATTTCGAACGAAGTAAACAGAAACAATAATAAAGACTTAAACATAGAAAATGAAGAAAAGATTATGAAAGAAGGAGTAAGTATGATCTGAAGCCTTCACGGTGACTATTTTAAGCGTAATAAATTCTTCTCGGGCTACCAGACGTGTCAGGTGGCTTAATGGAGAAAATATCAGCGTTTCGAGAACCATCTCCTACAATTACAGTGCCCTGAGGACGAGGACGAAGATGGTTCTCGAAACGTTGGTGGCTGGTAAGCGGTAATTAATTAACAAACAAGAAGCGATTAATTAGGGATTTCCATGTGGTGCTTTCGTTTCGTAGAAATTCCTAGTACAGCGTGCCAGAGAGTGTTCGTATGATTGAGACGTCTTATACATTACGCTCGGAAGATTCAGGCGACCGACAAAGCCAAGGAAAATCCCCCCGGAACTTGATCGGATTTGAGATCCGGGAATGTTCACAGGTCTTTTATGTTTCGCTGATTCATACATACCCAGTGCCTGAGATTCTGGAAATTGAAGTTTGATACGCTTATGAATGTTCGTAGCTCATTCACTACCTTCAGTCGTGGAACCAAGTTATGAAATATTCAGTCTCGACCATGTTGACTGAACGGGTAACGCGTCGGGTGAGACTGTGTCACGTGCCCATTGTCCGACCTCCAGATGGTACATTTGCCGGTGTCACTTTACCACCATAAAATCCGTGGGCGCGAACCCGGGTCTCCGATGAGATGTGGGCGACCACGGTCTGATTTGTAGTCCATTGTTATTATTGTTGTTAGTTTTGTGTTTGACGTGTGATGTTTCGTAATGCGGGTGGTTTGTGTCAAAAGTTGACTAGTATCATAGACATTCCAACACTATTATTACTTGTTTCAATTAAGTGGGATTCATATTAAATTACAGGATTGTTGTGTTGAAGAGGCGGCTCTGTATGTATGTATACCCCATAATTTAACGCGAGATGGGCCTATGTCGGCATCTCTGTAAGGTACGCATTTATCCTGTAGCTAAACAGGCTTATCTTCGCTTTGACAGTACGTGAATAGACCCAGATGTTGTCCAAACTTTCAAATAAGAACGTTTATCTAATTTAATTATTTTATAAGAATAAAACAGCCACGGTGGTCTAGCGGTTAGAACGCTGGCCTTGTAATCCTGGGGTTCGATTCCTGGCGGTGTCCGAATTTATAACTTGTGTTGGGCAAGGCCGTGGTCTAGGCAACACGGAGTTTTCCTCCGTGGCATCCCAACAATTACTCCATTCACACACAGAAGAAGGCAATGGCAAACCACTTCTGGATCATCTGCCAAGAACGTATATGAACAGGTCCTAGTCCGAGAAAAGGATGGAAGGATCCTGTTCATATGGACCTGTCGTCAGACAGAACACTAAATAAAATAAATAATAATAAAAATACAGGTAATGATGTCTCCATGTCCGTATTAATTACCCTAACTGATGGACTTTCATCAGACTCCGTATTTACATCATGCGATTTAAGACAACCCAGTTTTTTTTGTACTTTTATTTAAAAATACACCTATAAAATAAACTAATTTGTATGGAAAAATACAGGCAGTACGTTACAGAAAGAGTATTCCGTACTGTCCATGGTGTTATTAATTTTTTCTGTGGCCCTACATAAAGATATGAAGAACCAGGCGCTTCGCGGTAATTGAGAGGTTGCCGACCCTTGTTCTAGACAAAGGAAAATATTTAGCAGAAATTACAAAAGAATTGCCACTTTTATTGTCTTGTTTGAAGAGCCTTGGGGCATCTGTGTAAACCCGGAAGCTAAAAGAAATATGAAAGGGTCACCGTCGTTGCAACATCCGCGTGCCAACTTGTACTAATGGACCTCAAAAGAAAAGTAATTTACCAGAAAGTAACCTTGAGTATGTCGAGGTATCTGTTATCAGAAAGCTTTAGAGTTTCGTACACAAATAATAAATATCCATTTACGCTTATTTTTTTTATGAAAGAACTGTCAGTGAGAAGAGTGGAACTCGAATTTGGACCAGGCATCGTCAAGAAACAGTAACCTCCGAAACGTCGGTTAACTACCAGACTATACTGATGCATCAAGCCACATTCGTGAGTCCGTGAGAACCTCACAAGGCTACAACGCGTTTCTGCGAAAATGGCAACACCTGGCAGGAACTTTTTTAACCACCCGGTGATCGAT
>NW_019059829.1:56200-73438 GCF_000696155.1 Zootermopsis nevadensis
CGCCCTGATGACGGAGGCAGTATGACCCCTGAAACGTTGGTTAACATCGACCAGACTACACAGCGCGACAACCCAGAAGACGGAAATCTTCATACTCACCGCTGTGAGAATCTCAAGTCTTACTTAAGAAAATGTCCTTTTCTTATAGGGTAATATTTCTTAGCCTTTCTGGTACTGCTCCCCCACTCCAAATTATCTTGTACTTAGTGATTAAATGAAATAGGCTAACTAAAATGTATATAGAAGTCGAAGTCTTGTCTATTCACATTTTTACTCCAATATGTAAGAAATGTGATGTGCTCAATTCGTGGACTTTCTGGGCACAATTTGGGAACCCCTGGTTGAGAAACGCTGTTATAGTTTATTCGGTTAAATATGACACCCCCGTTTATTCCAAGGTAACGTTCAGGGCCCATATATCAACGTTCGCTATATATTTAACATTTATCGTATTAATACAACTCAGAGTGGAACCCTGCTTTTTTGAAGTTGTCTTCATCTCGTTGCCTTCTGTGGTAACTGGTTTTACCGCGTAAACGATCTCGTATAAATACATATTTAAGTAAGTTTTAAGTTTCGGAGAGAAAGACAAAAGTGTATCGTATCAGGACACCTGCACTACACTAAAATATTTGCTGAAAAAGTTTGTGTTTATTTCCTTAGTCTGTTTTAACAGCTGTTATTGGTGTAACTGGACGTTTCAGATCTTAGCTTTCACTTAGATACGTAATCCGCACTTGTTTCGGGAAGCTTTGTGGTTACGTGCGGCACGTAAATGTGGACCTGAGCTAAACTTGGAACTCAAGCTGCTCCGTCATTACCAGGTTGAAAACGTGAATTGGCTAATTTCTGTTGCGGATATCAGCGGTTCTATAAACGAATTAAGTACTACTCAATTAATTCAAGGGAGTATAGATATTTTAGATTGTTTTCTACAGTGATGAAGCATGGTTTCACCTAGGTGGATAATTAACCCTTTGAAGTCGAAGATCGTCTGAATATTATTTATGATGGGAGGATAATCTCAGGCGGGATATATGGGAGATAGGCGTTGAAGGAAACTGGATTTTGTTGGCCCAGGACAGGGTCCGGTGGAGGGCATTGGTTAATTCGGTGATGAACCTCCGGGTTCGGTAAGCCATCTAGTTAGTTAGTTAGTTAGTTACCACGTTATATACAGGAATTCTTTTCGATCCACGTGTTTCGTGCGTTATCAGATTGCTATTGGGTTAGGGGAGGGGGTCCCCCACACTGAGATTTGTTCGTGGGATATGCAATATTTCGTCCTTCTACATTAATTTCACTTGGTTTCTCGAAAGAACAGTTCTGGAGACCTGCTGTTATGTACGAGTCTGTTTCTCTGCTCACTTCCGTACCAGGGAATGGAGAAGTAAGAGTGAAGAGAGAGAGAGGGCTTGTTCCTGTGTTCTGGTTCTGCACAGTAGCTGCGAACACTTCCCGGTACTGAGCTCCAAGTTAATTACAAACTGCTACTGGTACTATCACGTGCTGTGACGCTGGATTCTCCGCATAGTTTCTCCGTAGTATGGCGCTAGTTACACTCTCCGCTCGCTTCCTTGCTTGGATGCATGTAGAAGCAACGTCCGTCCATAGGTTTGTCTTTACAGACCAGGATCTAATTCCTGAAGCTAGCCATCCATCACATTGTCTGCACATCGGTCCATCCGTTTATCCACCCAGTTACCCAGTCCGCCGCCCATTAAGTTAATTAATTGCAATCGTCCATTCGAAGTTTGACTCGTAGAAGATCAGACGAGCGGAACACGTGGCTTGTGTGGGGGAAATTGACGATACGTGTGAAATGTTTGGTGAATCAAGTCGAGGGCCTATTTGTGAGCTCTGGTTGTAGGTGAGGCGGTATTAAAATTGATTTCACACAACTGTCGTCAGGGTGTGAACTGAATAGAGTGGTTTAAAATTCGGAGTCAAATTTTGGGCTTTGTGAACACGTGGTAAATGTTTGGCGCAGGCCCCAGATAAAGGCAGGGAATTCTCCGATCAACTGTATAATTTTTATTTCATTAAGGGAAAAACCTGTGTCGTTGAATTGGTTAATTAAATATTCAGTTTGTTATAATTAGCAGTCGATAATTTGATTGAGTCTGTACTGTTAAGAGATCTTGTTAAGTAATTTGTACTCCTTAGCCATGCGTACTCCACCGGTTTGTTCCCCCCATTTACGTGACGTAGCGAACAAAATTAACAAAATTAACAAAAAAAACGGAAAATGACTACGCGTGACTCGTACAGCGCAACTCATCGTGACACGTGATTAGCTTGCGTGCAGCCACGGAACAATACACGCACGCTTCCCGCGTATTCGCATTTTATTACGCCGTCCGTCGCCGTGTAGGCGCACAGTCTAGCTAAATAATTTCTGCTACAGGATCTTTGAAAAGCTGGACAAAAAATTCCCGACATTTCATTGCCGTGTTCACAAAATCCGCCATCGAAACTTATCCTGTCGGACTCGAACACATTTCACATCCGCGCACCGGGTTCATTTAAGGATATTTTAATACCCGTCATCTTCCTGTCTTCGCCTTGGTCTCCCAAGTTGTCTCTTTCCTCGAGGGGTTTCGACTGAAATGTGGATTTCTCATCCTCGATGCATTGCCGCGGCGTGATCTGACGAACTCTTGAATCACCTACAGACAACATCGGAAGATACTGTTCGCGACTGTAATCTTGAGTCTTGCGGGATGAAGGATGAATTAGGAGAGACAGCGTCTTCGGACTTCCTGCATTCCTTGCAGTTCTCAAGATTACAGTCGCGAACTATAGTCAGTCACGTGCTTAAATTTATTCTGCGTGCCTTACCTGCCGCTATGCAGCATGACTGAAACGTCGACGTTTGGACTTAAAATGAAAACTGATAACAGTAGTACCTGGTTCTGGGCTGTGGATTACATCGCGTTAGTAAATAGTAAATCCACCGACATAAATATTGAATCTGAGAGAATTATGTAAGGTCCTCCATCTTGTTACTTCGTGTGTTTAAACTCTCAAAGACGCTAGACCAGGTTTTACACCCATACACAGGTGTTGTATGTATTGTGGCTTTTATCATCGTGTTCTCCCCATAAACGATGTTCGTACGTGCTTGGGGGCTACAGGGCGTCCATACGTTCTACTTTTTTTGTTTAATAATCTAATTAATATTCACGATCCGAAAGACGATTCCGACCTCAAGTACTGAAATTTTCAAGTAAAGTGGCGCCACTAATCGACGGGTGGAACGAGAATTAAATTACCTAACAGCGTTCAGTGGCGCCCTATCGTAAGAAATTAGCGAAATGTGTAGTTTATCTTCTCTGATGAAACGTGCAGATAATGTTTCGGCTTTATGCAGTGATTAAAACGGGTACCTCATTTTATATCCTTTTATATCTGTACCGTCTGAATTTGGTTTTTGGGGGTTGTCTTGTGCTATCTAAATAAAAAATTTCCTTCTCGAAAAACCAAGTTTTAAAATCATCCGCGTCGTTTTTGTACCGCACAAAAATACCTTATTTTGTGTATCTCTCAGTCTGGCACTTTCGAATTTGATTTAGGCAGGGATGGCAAGACCTATGCCCGAGGTCACCGCGGTGTCAGCTGAGGTGTTTTCGTGTGCCCTCAAGAACTGTCACACTTCACGCCATCCGCCCTATTTTCTTAACTTTTCGGAAGGGAAATACATTTCCGGCTTTGAGCAAAGTTTAGATTTTGTCATTCTGTTTGTTTCTTTGTGTCATTCTTGTTTCCTGGACCTCGGAGTTGGAACAGCAAAAGTGCTTTCGTCAGGTCAGTGGACAGGGATGCAGATAGAAGAGTCCCATCTGCGAGCTGCGGTTTTAGAATTTCATGCTGGGGGGTGGGGGGGAGGTGAAAGTTTACGTGGAGGGCGTGCCCTTCTCGAACAATTTGGTTTTCTGGACTGTGTGTGTGAAATTGTGGGGTTACAGGGGAATAAAGTGACAGGAGAAAAAACAAATTAAAGACTAATTGTACCACAAGGAACCCAAAAAAAACAGTTTGTATTACTTACGAGTAATTCATCATAAACCTTCCGTTATCTTTGTGAAGAAAAGCTAGACGAAATATGCATTTAGCCTTGTTCCATGTTTGTGAGAGAACGTATTAAAATATCAGCGTTTGTCTGGGGTTTAGATAATAAGAATGGATCTGATAAAAAAATCATGATTTAAAAAAATTAGTGGGAATATCATTTTCGTTTTACTTTTGTTAAAGGATAGTGCGTGTTTGTTACGCCACTGTTCAGGAAACAAAGAGGTTTTGAAACCAGCCACAAGGACTGTGACACAAAGTTTCCCCGGGACATTTGTACTGTTAGGAGAAAAGACTGTGTTATCAAAAATTTGAACTATCTTCATTAGGCCAGTTCAGTGAAGGAAGTGTACATTAGCGTCGTACAGAATTTCTCATCTTCTCAAAAAGCTTTTGAGCCGAATTAATTGTAAGTAAAGTGACTTACAACTTACTTATTAAATCTGAAATGTATGCGTAAGAAATTCTTATTTCGCGAGACTTGAGTGTACCGAAATATAATTACCAAAATTTCCCTGATTTGTGGAAAATTTCTGACGTGAATCAGAGGCAGTTCAAATTTGCGTAAATCGTTGATGGCAAAGGAGGGAGTTCAGCCATCTTTTACGGCGTACCGCTCCTTATATTTGGGGTAAGGTTAAAAATATGAGAAAATGCTTGCGTAATGTATTAATGATCCATTAATCGTAAAAAGTAATGTTTTTAAATGCACACTTTTGGAGCCCGTCTTGAATTTAAATATCCTAGTTCTGTCTATCCAGGGTTTAGGATTACATTAAAATAATGCAGTTTAGGTCAAAGAAGTTTGACTGGAAAGAATGTTTAGCACGTTTTGGGGTTTAGCGCAGCAAGTGGAAATTTAGACGTTTCGGGAGATTATTTTACGAAAATAGTTTGTGGTAGAATTTTAACGTTACGCATCGTCTTTTTGATTTGCAGCGATGTGGAGGTACGAGATACCGACATTTTAACAGAAACGTACTGCCCTCATCTTCAGGGCTGGAAATACTAAGAAATTTCACGTAAGGTAGATTTACTGACAGTGCGTGTGGCTTGCTAAGTCTTGAGTTGTATGCTTTGCTAACACAAGTCTGCAGTTTGTACTACTTCATGACAGGAGAAGTCTTTAGGCTGCGTTATGTCAATATTGCGTGTAGCCAGACTTGTGCAACTGTGTCGTATGTTTTCTTGCATGCCCCAACGTGTCTGTAATTTATTTTTCATAGTCATGTCATTTAGTGTTAAAGGAGGACGCCTATGCAGTAAGATTTCTTTGAAGCGAAGATTAATTACACATATTTTGCCCCTGTGAAGTTCTGAATTTTGAGCAGACCGTCTCGGGAGTCCATTCTGACACCTGCCCTGAAGTACTCGGCCTCCATATATAGTTCTCCAGGTCTAGAATGTCTGAATATTACCTCCGACCTTTGGTGCCTCTATCTTCGGAGTTGTCTGGGGGTCAGTGACCTTTTGCACGGCGGGATGTCCGGCGCCTGTCTCGCTGGGCGATGACGTCATGACGGGGATTGTGGTTGTGAGAGTAGCTGGGGATTCCCCCATGCAGGATTTTCACACCCAATCACGCTCTTTGTGCAAAGTATCCTTTATTGTAGCCGAGATTGGAATGTGTCAACAAATTTTAGGAAACTTTCGATATGTAATATTTAATGAAAATCCTTTCAGCTGTTCTCGTTACATACGGATAGACAGACAGACATTCTTAACAAACAGTTGCATTTTTGTGGCTATAGTTTCGAATATCGTGCCTAAAAACATTTAAATGAAGGCTCAACTAACATGGATAACATTTAAATAAATCTCGATAGTGTTATCTTATTGCCTGAGTCAAGAAGGCTACGGTCTGTCCTCTTGTCGGGAGTTGAACCTCGCGCCTTCAGTACATAGCCATTCAATTCACTGACAACTGCCTCACGCTGAACATTCGTATGTCGATTCATATTTTGAGCGTTTCCGCTAGTTCTCAAACTAGTGTCGAATGTTTAGGTCTGTGCGGTGTCCTGCCTCGGATCTAATTACCCGCTCCAAAGGGAGGCAATAATACGTCACAACCCTTGGTCTTGCGAGCGAGCCCACCCGGAGCTTGTGAGCAGTAATTAAACATTCTCAAACTGTAATGCTGAGTCAGTAGTCAATGTTTCAGTCTGCAATTGTTGACTGTTACACTTTGCAATTCTGTATCATCCTGCATGGTGATAAATGGTTACCTGAGATCAGAAAACACTCAATTGTTAGCCACTTAAAACATAATGGTGTGCCAAGTTCCATGTCATACACCGACAATGAGTTTTACCCACAATCTATAGCTTCTTTAGTGGTTTTGTATGAGCCCCAGAACAAACATCGAGTGTTTGCTTGGACAGCAATAACCGTTTCATTCTGTCGTAATAGAAATAACCGATTTGTTCTTTCTTCAAGATAAAAACTTCTGAACTTCGGTTTTTAAAGTGTTAATGACGTCACCATGGTGCAATAATCGTGATTGTGAGCAACTGTAGTACGCCACGGTGGTCTAGCGATTAGAACGCTGACCTTGTAATCCTAGGGTCTCGGGTTCGGTGCCCGAATTTATAACTTGTGTTGAGCAAGGCCGTGGTCTAGGCAACACGGAGTTTTCCTCCGTGGCATCCCAACAATTACTCCATTCACACACAGAAGAAGGCAATGGCAAACCACTTCTGGATCATCTGCCAAGAACGTATATGAACAGGGCCCAGTCCGAGAAAAAGAGGGAAGGATCCTGTTCATATGGACCGGTCGTCAGACAGAACACTAAATAAAAAAAAAATTACAAGTGGCGCTATTATCGGTGCCAGAATATTGCAGGAAATTTCTAAAGTGCGATTTTAGGGTCGTTCAAAATGACATAAACTTTGTACCAAATTTCATCCAAATCCATCCAACGGTTCTCGAGGTAAATCACGTGGACGGAGAGACAGACATGACAGACCTGTTGATTATACGTATATAATAGATACATGCGGTTTGAAACCACGTCAGTGAACAGGTCGAAAGGTACAATTGTGTTTGCTTTCTGAAGGAGACGGTACATTATATTGAGCAACTGTAGGGCTTAACACCCATCTTTAACATTTAGGCCTCGGAAGAAACTGTGTTCTCTCTACGGTATACATGTTCGTATTAGGCAAATTCCTCGTCCGTTCAGCTTTGTTTTGGCTAGATTCTTATATAACTCCAGTAGACGTACTGAATGATGTAATTCTAATCAACATTACAGACATTCCATATACATTTCAGATTATTGTTGCACGCAGGAATAATTATATTTATGTTGTTATCGATGTTGCTTGTCTTAATGATGTGTTTAGAAGCAAAATTATTCTTTCTTTCATGTTTTATTGTCATTCTTAAGTTCAAGGTCACTCCTTCAGCTAGCTGGGTTTCTGCTATTTGCGAGGACGTCGGCGTGTTTAAAAATGGTTACATTTCACTAACGGGTATTATGTAACATTGCGTGAACAAAGATTTTTTCTTCTGTGTCCGTAATATTTTGGTTTCGTGTTGTACTTTTGACCTGTGCTTCGTATATTCTCCTTCAGCCATACAATCGAGTTCTCCCGTGACCCCGAATGTAGGGACATTCCGTATCCAACAAGTCAATATTTTTAATATCGACCTTTCTTGTAACGTATTAATTATAAAAAAAACAATTCACAAAATATATTTTATTACATTAATTACATAACACCTTGAACTGGAGCTTCGTACGCCTGCGTCGTTAATTTCATTAGGTGATACGAAACGCTCTTTGGCTGATGGAGGTTCATAGAAATTGTACCGAAAATTGGTGTGAAATTATACATGACCTCGTTCTCTTAACATATTTGCCCTGTATGTGTGCAGGAATATGAGAACAAATCATGACACTTGTGTGTTTTACGAATTCTGATTACGAATGACAATTTTGTTATAAAATACTCACGGCACACACTTTTTGGAACACTAGGCGTAAGTGCTCATCACGATGAAATTGCGGTCCAGTCGGAATTATTTCACTGTTTGCAATTTTAAATATATTATAGGTAATTGTTAGTGCGACTAATATCAGTCCCTCTCCTCTCCCTTGGAAGAACTTGTTGCTTAGGAACGGGGTTTGTTTCCGTTATATTTTGCGTATCAAACCCCAAATGTTCGCACGGCCTCCATCGATGTAACTTATCTTACAAAATATAATTCGTACAGAAATTGTAGGTATGTACGAGTTCTGCCTTCGTATCAAATTTCGATGCCTGGATTTATTAGAACCTTTGAGTATTGCCATCAGACCGAAAGCTAATGTAATTTTTGTGTATTTTATAATTCATGCACATGTAATGGGGGTGACGCCAAGATGTTAAGAGTCGTGGAGTGCCTCGAGAAGACATTAAAAGTTCATTTTATTTACAGAGTTTTTGCGTGTTTCAATCAACTTAGAACGTTGGCGAGTTCATATATTTGTACACTGCTTCTACAATACGATAATTATTAATAAAATTAGTGGCGTGTCTTGGGTTTCACTTCGAAGAACGGATGTCTCAGTAAGGCGTGAATGTTATTCTACAGTCGTTAAGTCGTATTGAAATCACGTGATCTGCTGAGGCAACTCGGCTACCAGTTCAGGAGAGACGCCCTGTACCACAGTGGGGGAGATTCCTTTACGTGAGATGTGCCAGAGAGGATCAGGGTTTGGTGGGAGGTGTTCCAAAAGTCTGCGTCTAATTTTACAGTTTATTAGTATACTTTAGGTGATGCCACGTGTTTGGAAATGGATTAATCACAGGGCACAGTGGTCCCAGGAAGACCCAGCTTCCTAAGGCCGTTGATGACGACAAAAATAAAACAAACAAAAATGAATTCATAAAGTCGTCCGGCCGACCGACGTCGAATCCAGTGGGTAGCCTGCTGGAGTTCCAGCTTCTGGAGCGTGATGCTGACTGCTCGCCTCATGCGGGGAGAAGGAGTGGTTAGCATCCCTGTATCATATTCTAAAGACTTGATTTCATCCCAACAGGTCTTTGTATTCGAATGTTGTGATATTAATTTAAAATGGTCCTCTATCGCTTTCTTCCATAACCTTGCCAGTTCATCAAACTCAGTCATCCCATTATTTAATAGTGCGTAGTTAAAAAGTTGTCAGTGGAACCACGGTTCCGGAGAATTAGACGTAAATACGTCTATACGGAAAGGAATTTTATATATTGGCTTTAATCTAAATATTTCCTTTATACATGATTTACAATTGAGTAAAGTTTGATTAAGACTTTGCTTATTTAACTTGAATTAGTTACGCTTAAGATGGGTCTGTGGTAGCTGAATGTAATGTAATGTAACGTTTCCTAGGTAACAACAATTCCGAGTAAACACGACGTTTCCTAGGTAACACAACAATGAAGTTACACTTTTTCGTAACAATTTTTTGCCGAATGACCCTTCCTTATAGACGTATTTACGTCAAAAGGCGGAGTTCAGTGTTTTATTTTTATTTATTTAGTGTTCTGTCAGACGACAGGTCCATATGAACAGGATCCTTCCATCCTTTTCTCGGACTGGGACCTGTTCATATACGTTCTTGGCAGATGATCCAGAAGTGGTTTGCCATTGCCTTCTTCTGTGTGTGAATGGAGTAATTGTTGGGATGCCACGGAGGAAAACTCCGTGTTGCCTAGACCACGGCTTTGCCCAACACAAGTTATAAATTCGGGCACCGCCGGGAATCGAACACGAGACCCCCAGGATTGCAAGGCCAGCGTTCTAACCGCTAGACCACCGTGTTAGAAGAAGTTAATGTAGCCCCGTAGTTGGTGCTGGTAGCTGTAATTCGAATTTCAGTGAAGTGATTTAACTTTTGCGTTATTCGAAAACATTTGTTTTTTTAAAATTAATTTTACCGAGTTCGAATGTGTTTAGATGCGAAGGATCCTTTGTTAAAGAAAGACGCTTACTAGGGCTTTGTTTTACTATAATTTACGTAGACAGTAGCGTGTAAGGCTGATATTAGACCATCATATTAACATGCGTGCGTGCTGATGGTTTTCCAATGTTACTTATCGGTTGCTTTGTTTTTAGTGCGTACCCGAAACGACAGTAGTTCATAGTGTGACATGCAACTGCATATTGAAAAGTTTTACAATAAAAAAGCAGTCTTTGTTTCTCTGGAGGCGATTTATTTCGAGAATGGTTTTCTAGGGGGGGGCTTTAACATCGTTTGAAGTTTTTTTTCCCCCCGTTTTTCCTGATCAGTAGAACACTGATGTTTTAAAACACGCCTACAGCGATAATATAGAATTTCAAAATTTTTGCTTAGGGCTGTATTAGTAAATAAAAAACGCTCAACAGTAGTAGTCCGACCACAACATTGGATATTCTTCCTACTACGCATGGGTCTTCGTGCTTTACAGTAAGTATAGGGGGGATTATAATTATTGGGGCCCTGGAGCGTGCGTGCACCTGTATTGTTGCTACTAAGCGTGAGAACCATCTCCCCCCAGCCTTGCCCCCGCTGGGGTGGCTCCGGGCGGTGGCCCCTTTCTCAGGTAAACGAAGTCTGGACCGACTCATCGGTATCTTGACGCTGCGTTGTCAGTTTTCCACGCGCACAGCATCTTGTATCTACATATATTGTTATTGGGGGCCTCGTTTCGCCACATCAGCTGTTCTTGTCAACAGCTGATGCATTATCGTGAAGTAATTTACAGTTTTAGTGACAGTTTAATTCAGGGTCACTTGAATTTGAGGTTTTCACGGCGTAACAACCCAGAAGACAGCTATCTTCATTTGGTCAGTTGCATCTGTGTAGAAAGTAGGGAACAGTAATATCTAAATAAATGGCCGACTGACTCGACAGTCAGCTACCTAATTAACTCATTTGAATAACTAAATAACTAATACATTTTGTCTGATTGACCATCTAACCATCTTAACCAAGTTTATAACCATTTGCTTGTTTGTGTGTTGTTTAATTTATCCGTCGTACTCCTGAGGCGTTTGTGACGTCTCCCATGATTTTGGTAGAACTACGCAAAGCCTCCGCTAGGTTGGGCCGTCCTCAGGGATGAAAGTCTGATTTGCGAATCTCCGGAGTTCGAAATGAAGTCGGGATATTTGCCGCTACATTCGGCAATAACTCTTGTCTTCAGTTGTAAGATTTTAATGAGCTTTTCCTTTCTTTTGGAATGGTGGGTGAAGTGGATAGATTTCTGTGAGTTTTTAGGCATGGAGAAAGCTTTCTGCATTCAACTTAGTTGAGCGTAAATTTATGATATCTTAGCACCGGCCTGAATTAAGAAAAGAGAGTTCTTTGGAACACAGTGAAATCCTAAAAGTGTCCTTAACGTCAGCATTAACAGCTCGAACTCCTGGACAGAGATGACGGTAAAGGATCGAGGTTTTGACTTGTCTGGTCGAGCCTGTTTAGTCATAAACTTCATTTACTGTGGTAGACAAGTATGGAGCGGTTCTTTGTAATAGGAGTAACGCTATTTTTCCGCGAATATGTTTGCGTTAGATTCGACACTTTATCTTAATTTATTGCCTATCAGTATTGATCCTGGCTCTGCAATGACGAACGTACACGAACATGTAACGAGCCTAATGATTAGGTTCTAATCAAAGCACGTTGTTCAGAAAATGTTGGTCGCAGTGATCTTAAATTGTGTGAGAAGTGTGTTCAGGTGGAATTGACAGGGCCTGAACAGAATTTGGGGACGACAGTGGACTCTATCTAAGAAAACAAAACGTTCGTGATAATGTTGAGATAATGATCATTCTTAGTCACCGCCTTGAAAACCTCAAATCTCACGGACTGATAATGTTTGCTACTAGTCGTTTAACAACCTTTTGTTTTATGTACCTTATCTTAAAACGTAAATATTAAAATATACAAACATGTAGGGTCTTTTGTGTCTTATTTGTGTGGTTACGTAACTTTCTCGCTCTGAGCGAAGAAAATTGAGTTTAGAAGAAAGTGAATCTCAGAGACGTAAAATAACGTCGGGACTGGTAAAAATTACATACACATGAACTTAATAATATGTAGTCTTCGCGTAATATAGCGGGTTAGGGCAATGAACTGAAGTAGGCGATGGTTGATGCATGTAGAATGTGCGGGAGAAATATAAATGCATACAAAATTGTGGTCGGAAAAACACAAGAAATCCCAGTAATATTATTAACGTTAATGTAGATACGAGGTAGGTACAACTGGGGGCGAGGTAGGGCGAAGGACGTTTTTGTTAACACGGTGATGAATTGTATTCCATGAAAACCGGAAATTTCTTTCAGCTTTGTCATACAAGGTGAGATTGATCCTGATCTTCTGGGCAGTGATATTATATTACCAGGTGAAGATGCTTTCTGGATTGTTACGCCAAGGACGTGGTAAAAATTGACCGACGTTTCAGAAGTGCTTACTGGCCCTGATTATGGCAGCACTTCTGAAACTTCGGCCATTATCTCTCAACATTATACTCGACGCCGTGAGAACCTAAAATCTTACGTATTATCAGGTGATGAAGAAGACCCTGCCAGTTCGTTAATCATCGAAATTAATTATTGATATAAGTTTGCGTCTTTGAACTTGTGGTGATCGGTGCAATCCGGCAACTGTGTAAGAATTCCCACCCTCTGACCTTAACCCAGTGTGAAGGCGGGGTCTACCTGCCTTCATGACGTTGCTAGTATTTCTTCTTGATACTGAAGTGCGTGGACCCATTCTGCCAGAGGGAGGTTGTGAGGATGTGCTGGGGGGCTTCGTACTTTTATGGGACTCACGTACCTGCTCTGACTTACTTGTTCCTTTCTCTTGCGAATTATGACGGCCGCCATATCCCGTTCCTGTTTAACACTGAGGTCAACTTAGAACGAAATACGACACTCGGACGTCAGAGCTTTATGCCACGTAGGGGTTGTTTTTCGCCCCCCCCCCCCTCGTACCAAATTTCGTGAGTTTGAATCCCAGTCCGTTTATTTCTGCGTGTGTACGTTACCGCCTTAAGTAGTTCAGCAAATGTCTGAAAAGTATCTATAATTTGAAATGTAATTCCGAATAAGAACGGTATTGAGGGTAATAAGTTACGCCGCTCGTTTGGCAATGAAAGGTCACAAGCAGAGATTCGTTTCAGGGAGGTCGTGTTAGTTGACAATGGAGTACGTCATTCCGTCGGTTACTATAAATAAAAAATCAAAGCAGTCAAACGACTTGCAGGAAGGAGAAAGTCGACGCGTAAAATTTCAAGGAAGACAAGTCTCTGGCGTTATAATTTTAAAATCTGTAGCTTTTATCCATCTCTAGCTGTGTATTTAAAGAAAACATGTTCTTATGTTGCTCTGGTAATGTGCAGTTCCTGTCGATGTGAAGTCGGATGAGAGATGATATGGCATTTATCATTGGAGAGTTTTACAAAAACTCGTCGGACGATTTTAATTTTAATTTACAACGGGCAAGTTTAATTATCACTTTAAATAAATAAAAAATACACAAATGTTCTCATAAATTGACTTTTTTTTAAACATAGGACATAAGTTGGGAAAATGAATTTTAGCTTACTTCAGTAAACATTTACTACAGTATTAATAAAATAATCATTGTGATCAAAGTGACGTCATTTGGAAGTTTAGTTAATTTTTCGTCCCCAATTTGGCGTCGACTTATTTCCCCAACCTCTGGTCTGTTGTGCGATAGACAAAAAAGAGAGATAAACGAGAAAGACGAATTAAAACAGAATAGAAATTAGTTCATGCAGTGAAATGAAATCAAAGAGTTGATTTATTGCTTATTTGGGTTCGAATCGGAGGTCCGATGTACTTTTGTTTCTCTGCATTAGTCCTTCGTGGCTTGAACCAGAGCAGAGTTCTTATTCGTCTTACGATGTAATTACGAATTCTTTCATACCCGCTGTAAGTACTGAGAGAGAGTTTTGGACAACAAACTTGTTACCTCTTATTAGGGCTATTTTGCTTACGTTGGATTGTCTGGGCCTGTACTGGAGTTGGTAATATTTTTCTCTTTTCTATTTCTAAAATGACACTAGGCATTGTAAATTCTCCTTCCCGATGGCTACTTGTTGTTTTTTTTATGGAAATAAGGGAGGATGGACCCTGAAGCCCACTCCCGTCTTTCATGACTGTTTAGAATGACTGAAACCTTAGCTCCTTGATCTCTAAATGCCTCCGTGGAGTAGCGGAACGCACGGATTAACACGTTACAATTTATTCTCCTGTTTCTAGGTTTAATAAGCGGGCTGTATTTGTAGATTTATAATTTAAAGTTTTTGTTCGATAAAGACGCTTAATTTTGTTTCAATCTTATTGTTTATTTTGCATTCACAGTATTTTCCGGTTTGTTTGACGACATCTTTTCAGCTGTCTGTTGTTTATACAGCGTGGAATGGTAATATTATCAAGAGTGATGAAATGGCAAGGTTTTAGACGGAAACAGCTGTTACTGTTATCCCGGGATTTGGCTGGATAGTCAAAGTAAAACCAGGATAATTGTTCTTTGGCTGATTAGTCGCCGAAATGGCCAAGGTAGTTCGATTGTCGCGCAAGTCGTTCGCCGTTTCTGAGGTTTTCGTCTCTTCTCTGCGTCGTTTGTAAAACGCCTGAGTAATACCACGAAATTGGTCTCAGACTTTGTCTCTGTCGCAGTTCCTGTCCTTTTCATAATTTCACTCTGCTCTGTAGGCCTGTGACGTATAGTTTCAGCACTTGAAACAGCGTCATCCAGTCAGTGTACCCAAAAAATTAAATCTCAGTAAAGGATCGAACATTTCGATAGAAAGAGCATCATTTTAATATATTTTAAATATTAAATGTTAATTGTAGTAATAATATTTTAATATTTAATAAAATATTTTATTGTGATTAGACGGTTAAAATTAAACAATGTAAGAACTTGTTAGCGCCATAAAGCAGAGTCCTTAAAAAGATGACAGTCGGTCAGCTAGTCACAAAGTTTACCATCTTTTATGAAACACGAAGAGCCTGTCGCTAAGAATCCATTCCAGAATTTCTTTCTGCGAGCTCAATTTTGATATTATCCTCCCATTCGACTATCAGCTGTTCCAGAACATTCTATAGTGGAATTTCTGAGTTAAATAGTTTTGGTGGAAAGGTACATTCACTGGCTACTTAGTAACTGTATATGAGACGTGTAAGAAATTTAAGTAGCCTACTTAGTATGCGAGAGAATTTGGTAGCAAGTTTACGTATGATGTTCAGTTTTTGTCAGGGCTACATTTTGGTAGTCACGTGATATGGACTATTATTTAAACGCAGTGACATGGGAACTTTATTATACACTCGCTCTAAGCGTTATTTACTGATGATATAATCTGCCTTTAGAAACGTCATCAGTCTAGTATGGTTTGGTGTCTCCTCCTATACAATTCTTACCTCAGTGGCAACATCTCGGGTTAACTAAATACAGTGGCAGTATAAAATTTGCATAATTCGAATTACTTTAAAATATACATTGGAGAGTTTAAAAAATAAAATCCCCGTACGTTTGTATAAAATTTAGTGTGGTGCAGTAATTTCTTCTTAAGAGAGCCTTTCCGACAAATACGTAATCCTGGTATCCTATTTAGTGACGTATAAATGCCTGAAATACGAAAGGCCTTTGGAAGTCTTGACATACTAATGGTATCTGGTGCTTAATAAATAAGCTTATGGTCATTTCTGTAGGGTCTGTGTTCCAGTCGAATCCTGTATTATTGCGATAGTTGCTTGTAGTCATCTTATAATTTTAAAACTGGCCGGAAGTAGCCTACTGTCGTAATATTTCTAGTGTCTAATAAGTAGTTTTTTTGAATTCCATTTTACTGTCTTCCTAAAATTTCATATTTCATAAGGAACTTTGAATTATAAGTAATATTTTATTTTCATATGTTTTAATAAATATACATAAATCAATTCCTGAAGAAGATATGTTCATTATTGCTAAGGTATTTTACTAGTATTCATGTTAAATTAAATTTTATAGCAGTATTTTTTTTTACGTATTTGAACGAATTATAATCTGTACGATGAAGGACCGATAAGGGTAACCACAGATGAGAGTTGAAATACCTTCTAATGAAGTCAGAGATATTTAATTGTCGGTCAGCGAGTAAGCCTATGACAGATTATATTCTAATTACGTCAGAGTTACAGATGAGAAATCACCGAGTTTTATAAATGAGGGATCCAAAAACAGGCAACCTTTCAAATTGATTTGTTAATTTCGAATTATCTGTAAATCCTATTCGCCCTGAACTTCGCAATTGTTTCGTTGTTTAAACGTTTAAAATTAAACTAGTTTTGTATTTTATGCCTGAAACTGTGGTCTTTCGCCCTAGGGGAGTCAGAACAATGATTTTTTATCGTTTCTGGTAAACGTAAAAGACATTCAAGAAGGGTTACAATTAAAATAGGTAAAAGGAGTTAAAAGAGAAATGTTTTGTTACGAATGGAGCATGTTTAATTTGTGAGCGTATGTAGGAGAATGTTAGTTTCACATGATTTATTTTTTAAAAAAAAAACACTTTCTCCTTCCCCGAAACGGAGCTTCTGTTTCAGAGGTAAGCATTTCGTGACGATAATGGAATGGTTACATTCGCTAGCCATTGTAATTTTGCTGTTTCAATCCAAATGGTCAAGGTTAATGCCTGAAGGAGCACGTGTAGTTTTTTTAGACGCTGTACAGGAGTTCTGTTCTCTAAATGTGTAACAGCGGATTATATGATATTTCAACGTTTTATAACCGGAGGTGTGATGTAATGTAGCAGGTCTGTTCAGGTAAAACAACCAGGTTTTAACCGCGCACTTGATAACTGATAACGGGTTAACAGAATTCAGGAACTGAAATATAGTAGAATGGATAACAGACAGATCGTTTGTGGCCGCGTTCTGAGGCACAAAAGTTTTAGGACGGCCAAGTACCAGGGTACCGGGTTCAAAACCAGATTGCATTGATTGCTCGTCATTTATTTTTCTTATTATTATTTAGTGTTCTGTCTGACGACAGGTCCATATGAACAGGATCCTTCCATCCTTTTCTCTTCTCGGACTGGGACCTGTTCATATACGTTCTTGGCAGATGATCCAGAAGTGGTTTGCCATTGCCTTCTTCTGTGTGTGAATGGAGTAATTGTTGGAATGCCACGGAGGAAA
>NW_019059829.1:131455-171069 GCF_000696155.1 Zootermopsis nevadensis
CATCAAGTAAAAAGCCTCTCCTTTTAACATGGTTCACCCCATGTCAATAAACGAGACTCGGGAAATCGAGCCATGGTGATATAACAATTCTACTCGTAGCAAATGAAATGTTAAAGGCAAGGAGATTGAAGGTAAAGCTCCAAGAATTGTTAATCTCACTGCTGTATGTAAGAGAGTGATTAGAGTCACGCTTCGTCCACATTATCCCCAGAGAGTAAGGCTGGGTTGGCCCCAGAACCGGTCTGGATCTGATGGTGAGAAGATCTTGCCCGCTGTTACCAGACACGAAATTGAAACCTCGTCTTCCAGTAATTGAAGGAATGTGGAACTTGATCTCTGCGTTGATCATAGATCATAGGATCGAAAGTGTTTGTTAACAGAAGTTCTTAGGATGATATGAAGATCCAAGAGACGGGAGTAACCGGAGACTTGAGAAAAATGCGTAATCAGAACCTTCTTAATTTGTAATCTGATCAATTTGCGGATGTTGAGATTGGATGGGTATGTAGCACACATGATAGACGAGAAGTACATATCAATTTTGTTTGGAAAACCTGAAGGATAGACACCATCTGGAGGGCCCAGGCGTCGGTGGGAGGATAATATTAAAATGTATCTAAAAAAAAATTGGATGTTGAGTAGGTTGTACATGCTTGGGATAGGATGCATTGCTATGGCAGCCTCATTTGAGGAATTGGATGTTGAATAGGTTGTACATGCTTGGGATAGGATACATTGCTATGGCAGCCTCATTTGAGGAAGTTATTTGAGCGACTGTTTGGTTCCTCAAGGAGGGCTTCTCCCCACGTAGTTTTAACTTCTGTTATGTTTGCTGGAATATTGTCCCAAGTAAGCCTTGGAGATTTTAACGGTATTCTCCATGCTCCTGAAGACATTTTTCTGCTAATTCCACTCCTCTTGAGGTACTTCGTCAAGCGTCTTTACTTATTTTGGTGGTTCAAAACAATACCAAAATAACTGCATTTAGGTCTTGTCTGACAAATTTTCCGAATGTCCACCGTCTCTCATCGCAAGTGCAGAGGGATGTCTGCCTGACGCTGGGACAGTGGTGAGCTAAGCGACGTTCAGACTTCCCACTGTCCGTCCACACCTACACGTCTCGGCGACTGCTAATTTGATATTTCCGGTGAGTGGTCTGAACGCGAGATGGTTTGATCACATGCTCCAGTAGTCAGCAGGGACCGTTCTCCGTGGGTCGGAGGATTAAATTGCTCACAGTGGCAGCACAGAGGAACAAACCCATTTTTTATCCTCCATTTTCTTCTCTTACTTTGATCTATCTATATTCTTTCGTGCTGTATTGCTACTATATATTCCTGCCTTAACTTCAATTCTTAGCTTTATTATATATTGAGATTCATTCACTTTGCTCGAATCTTCATGAATCGTTATTCTGACAAATTAATAACTTATTTTGGGATCTAACCCGGGACTGTACGAAAACACTATACCATCGTCGAATGTCATCACTTCTTGATCTTCAGACGATAATAAATCTGTCAGCATGACAACCAGTCACATGAAGATGGGAGTAGACCCAACTACCGAAACATATACGCCTGCGGTTTCCAAAATTCTTGGTATCATTGCCAGCAACCTTTGGAGAAGCTTCTTTCCGCGAAGTTTTCCCGCACAAAATGTTGCATGCTTTTCTTGTTTCGGCTAGGCGTCTTGCGTCCACGGTCTATCACAAGGTCCTCCATTTAACCAATCCAAATTGTCTTGGTGGTGACGACAAGCCATGAATCTAGTCGTAATGTTTTTCAGTAATTATATTTTACAAGATGGTAAAGTTGCGTCATATTGTGATATAATAAGTATATATTAAATCTTGTCCGTCTAATCACAATAATTCTTATTAAATATTAAAATATTACAATAATTAACATTTAAAATATTTAAAATATTAAATGATGCTCTTTATCGAAATATTCGATTTACATTAGACCATCATTTTTCATGTTTCACGACATGTTTCAGTTCCTAAAAGAACCATCCTCAATGTTAATTATTGTAATATTTTAATATTTAATAAGAATTATTGTGATTAGACGGACAAGATTTAATATATACTTATTATATCACAATATGTACAAGTTGATCTCTCATGAATCTGTGTCGTGTTCCCATTTCAATGAGCGGATAAATGATTTGTATCTGTTTCTCCTCGCGCTTGCTACATGCCTTGTCCTTTTCCATTTCATCACCGTCAGTATTAACGGGGGAGTAATACTTGTGTGGAGTAACGCAGTTTTCGAAGTGGACTCATAGACGGCGGGTCATCGTCTCCGTTCGTCCACTTATCCGCGTCTTTAATTTTCATTTCCAGAACGGAGTCCGGAGAAAGGTGTTTTTTTTTTTTTGGGGGGGGGGGGGGAAGGGGATCTCCAGTAAAATTTGCCGGCAGAATTTATTCTTATTTGCACACCTTTTTACAGAAATCTTATAGTACAAAATATTGGCACGAGATGTCAGACCCCTTCATGGTAAATATTTAATTTAATTCTATCTGTGCTGTGATATAGGCATGCGAAAAAATAACATGGGCATTAATGTCTTTGCATCTGATTAATTAATATCAAGGCTAATGAGTCGAGCAGAATGTCAGATGAACATATCACACTGTCGCCCAAACAGCTGTCCACGCCATGTAGGCGCTGGGTGGGAGAGGAGATATAGCCCCTACTCGATTTTGACATCGGTACTGGTCAGCACTTTGCCCTCGGGGGAAGAGACCCCCCAGTAACCGATGGGTGAGTCTCATAGAAGGTCTGGACTTCGTTGTTAAGCGCGCAGAATTTTTGTTCTGCAGTTGATGTAGCGTTGTTATATAAATCGTACGACGGTAGGTAGCAATGTGTCTCGCATGGGTCATTGGAAGTTACGTGAGATGGAATGGAAGATGAAGGAAAGGCGAACTTGTGTTTCTCCGTATATTCTTTGTCCTCTCGCGTGGCTGGCTGCTGTTGTGTTAGATGACGGGCGTCCACACTCGCTCATGTAAGCTTTGCTTCGGTTCCTCCCACTCTCTAGTTTCATCACGAAAGTGGAAACAGCAAGATGAAAGAGTTGTTTGAACTAAAGCAAAACAACGTTTGTCCTACTCGTTTCAGTGTACACACTCTGACTACAACCCTTTCCTCTCGTTGGTCATGCCCGGTTTTGTCGAAACTTTGTAGTTAAATCTGAAAAAAGAAAAAAAAAAGCATCGTAGTGCGTCAGTAGGAAGATAGTCGTGTATGAATAAGCTAACTTCGTTGATTCTCCAAGCTTTTGTGTTCATCAGGAGGAAGTCGATTATGCTTTGATAGCCTCTGACTTGGGGGCAGTGTTCAGGAAAGTTTTCGCTTGACACTTGAGTGAAAAGTATAGACGTCGAGTCGTGTTTTGAAAAGACTTCACAGGATTTGAGATTTAAATTGAACGGGTGTGAAACTTCATTTATCACTCTTAGGGAAGAACGTAGAAGGGAGTTATTCAGGAATGAAGTGGTTTCCAGTATTTTGACCTAAGAAAGTGAACGTAACAGGAGAATGGGAGAAAACTGCGTAATTAGGAGCTTCATAATTTATAATTTGTAAAGGTGATTAGGTTAGGTTAGTATTAAAATTGGCTGTCATGGTGGCCACGCGGTCTGAGGCGTGGGCCTCGTGTCCCTTGGTCGCTGGGACCGTGGGTTCGAATCCCACTCAAGCCATGGATGTCTGTCCTGTGTACAGGTAGAGGCCTTGCGACGGGCTGGTCCCTCGTCCAAGGAGTCCTACCAAAATGTCTATAGATATTTTATTATCTTAATTATAAGAAATTTTAAATATTGTGATAAGACGGATTAAAATAAATAATTGTCAAAATGTCTATATAGATCAAGGCAACGAAAAGTTGGGACCCGCAGTGCTCAGGCACTTGAAGAACGGGTCGTTCCCAGTATCCTAAGTAAGTAATATTAAAATGGATCAGAATGAAGGGGTGAACTGGAATCAGCTGGCTCAAAATTGGGTCCTGTGGTGGTCTTCTGTGAATATGGTAATATTTGTACACCTTCGGGTTCACTAAAAGCTGAGCAACTGTCAGCTTCTCATGCGTTATGGAATTAGTTAAATTGAGTTGACAAGAATTGCCCTAGTAACTACTTAAGTCAGTAAAATGAAGAATCTGATAGAGTTCTCAGGACAGGAAGTGCTTCTTCAATTAGGCAGCTTTTAGAAGTACTTCTGAAGGAGTGGAAGATATGAAAGAAACAATTCCTATTTAAGTAGCGTTTGTTGGACAAAATGAGTATTTTACAGATGTTATTAATTGTATGTTTTTTTTATATTTTAGGAAGAATTTTTTACTGATGTTATGTTAAAATTTTTTAAAACTAGTTTGTAATTGTTCTCGTCATGCTTAATCAATAATCTATTTTTGTAAAAAAAAAAAAATTATATTCATAATTTTACTAGCCCATTGGTTACTGCCTTCAGATTGAAAATTAAATCATAATTTTTGCATGGCTGTCATGTTTCCATTTCATATTATCATTGTTCCATAGTTGCGTGTTGACACACTGCGTAGTTCTAATTTCAGAACCACACATTAAATGGCGCTACTGTTGCAAAAATCTCGTAAGTTCCGATATCTGCCGCGATATTAATTATTGCGCCCTTTACAGTTGTTGGTGGAAAGTGAGTTTCCATGAAATGTTCCTTTTAGAAGATGAAAGCACGTAATTTTACCGATTTTCCTTTCCCACCGCAGGTCGCAATGAGCTGATTGCTAGATACATCAAGCTGCGTACAGGAAAAACGAGAACCCGGAAACAAGTGAGCTCGCATATTCAGGTGCTTGCCAGGAGGAAGCTCCGAGAGATACAGGCCAAACTCAAAGTGGTAAGTATAATTAAGTAACACACTTGCTGCTGTGAGAACCTCAGATCTCACCAGGTAAATAGCAGTTTCGTTAACAAAACAGTGCAAAGGAGGTTTGTGCGTTAAGAGGACAGGCATTTTGACAGATTATTATTGAGGTAGAGCGGCCGATTGTGGGTTTGAATCCCGTTTGAGGCATGGACGTATGTGTCTGTCCTCCGAAGGTAGAAGAGGCCTTGTGATGGGAGCAGTCCCCCGATTCACGGACTCCTGCCAAATGTTGAAAGGTGTACAAGATGGCAGACAAATTCTTCAGAAAGGTCAAGGTTCAAAGTGAGCTGTAACACCTGCTTGGTGGTGTGAAAAGTGCATGCCAAGTAACTGACAGAATTGATACTTTACAAAGATCGTAGATGGTTTGCCAGATTGGCGGACAAATTAAATATCATTCACGTCCAATCACAGGGCAGGTCACGTGGGATTTTAGGTTGAGAAAAATTGTTTTCTCTCTTAAGTGCTTTGGTTTGGGAAAAAGTAAGGCGTCAACCAGACGGAGGCTGAAAATTGAACCGAACTACTCGTGATCACATCTTAAATCACGATGATCTATTTTACTTTATCGATACTGTAGCGAAAGTTTATTGAAGTAACAAAAGATTTCATTCATGAATTTTTTTCTTGTTTATTCAAGTAAGACGCAGAACATTTTTTGCAATTTTTTTGTTTTTGTTTTGCAATCTCAAAAAAATTATTTGTGCTCGTATCATTAAAATTGTCGAATTTAAATGAAAATTACAAAAATATCTGTAGTATTACATTTAATTAAAATTGAGTTATGTTGGGTTATCCATTCTCGTGTTGATTCTTACGTACAGTTTAATGGTGGTACCACTGCATCAGATGAACTGCACGTTAAGTCAATTAAGGATGTCAGAGATTGTGGTTGTGGTGTGTTTGATGATTGTACCGTCGTGGCATTTCTTTGGAGGGACTAAGTAAAACCTCGCCTCAGTCAGGATAGATGATTCTGGGCCAAGATTGAGACCAGAAATGTCGCAAACACATGACGAGCATTTACGCTGAGTAGCAGAATTTTATTAAAAAAGCTCTTCAAGTATTCGAGGGATCTTGTTTTTTGAAGAAACATTGCCGACTGTACGGGTCATACGTAGCGCCAAATGGCAGGATGATGAATTTTAAGGGTTGTGGAAAGAAACAGTTGCGATGTATCTTGAGGCACTCTTTGAGCACTCGCCCAGAGGGATTGAGAGAAATGATATAAAATCACACACAGTCTGGTTGGTCTCTGTGCTAAGGTGTGATCCCTGGACCTCCCATGCAGAAATTAAGAGAGCTAACGACTACAACGTAATGTTTTGTCTCCTTAGTTTTTAAGGTAGTTTCTTTAACGATGCCCAGTTGGGAACTAAGAATTTGATCTTTTGGGTGGTGATGGTTGTGTTGACATGACGTAGTCTCCCACTCAGGACCATGCAGCGAAAGAGAAGGCTCTCCAAACTATGTCCAGCATGTCGAGTGCACAGATTGTGTCGGCCACAGCAATCCACAACAAAGCTGCAGCTGCAGGGTTGGCCAGCCTGGGCTTAGCATCGCCCGTCTCTTATCCTGGTGCTGTGAGTATGGATTAGATAACCTAACTTACTTCAGCATTCTCTGTGCCCTTTGAGTCGATGTAACCTGCTTTTTTTCGAAGCACTCGAGACCTGGTGGGCCCACTTACAGGGTTAAGGTAGCTGCGTTGCATCTCAAGCCCTGAAGATGTTGGCAGAGGCCAATGTGATAAAGGAATATTCCTGGGGGCATAGGCCACAGGTAGACGCAAATAATATTATTACGATGAATTATCTCCCAGGTGTGTGGTCACAAACGTGCGTTTGTTCACCGCAGAAAGCAGTTAACGTTAATACGAGGACCGCTTTACGCTTGACTCCTTGTTCCGCTTATTGTAATAAGTGGATTCCTTGTCACCATGGCGTGATGCATCCCTGGATTAGGAAGGAGTAGGTCGTTTCCATATCTGGATAAATAAAATCTGGCATCGTGGTAACAAGTGGTCACTTTAAATGTACCAGCTTGGTATGAAAAATGCCAAAACGTTCCCACAAATTGACATAAACTATGTATGATTGACCTCCAGTAAATGAACTGGTAAGAAATAATGATAAAAGCTTTAATTGGAGCTGCTAATTAATGTGTTAGCTGCTTGTTATTTTACTAATGATTTAAATGGACAATAAATGCAAATTTTGATTTATTTTCAGCTTGAGACCGTAAAATATAGCTCAGAATATGACAACCAGTTAAATCCAGTTCACATCTTCGCAACCTAGTTGTAGAATGTTCATTTTAATATTATTTTTCCATGCCTATCTCAAGTCTTGACGGTAAAACCACTTTCCAAGAAATTTTCCTGCCAGAATTCTGTGCTTGTTCCCGCCATCAGATCTCCATAGTCACATGATGATAACATTAGTAGGAAACTGTAAAAACTTTGAAACTTTCTTTTTAAGGCATGTTTGCACTAGACTTGTAGAAATGTGCTTTCTAGTTTTTCCTTGTCTGTGTGCCTGTCCATCTGCATATAATAACTTGAAAATGATCGAATGGGGTTTCATTGTATTTGTTATTGGAGAATTTTTCTAAATTTTATTGACACATTTCAATTTTTGTCCAAAATGGACAACAGAAATGGGCACACACATAAATTTTTGCGCGTGGAGGTGACTCGTGGGGAATTCTAAACGACCTCGGTTACTTGGAGAATTCCTGCATGAGGAATTTCCAACCAGCTATGCAACCATGTCCAGAATTCTCCGTGATGATGTCACCACGCACCCTGCCGTGCAAAGGCCATTAATCCAGACTATTTTGATATACTGGCACCATGCGTGAAGGTCAAAGGTCAAATTCTGGTGAACACACAAGGTTTATTATTTTGTGCATGCATTTCCTAACTTATTTATTGATATCTGTAGAGTTTAAACTGGTTATGAAACTGATTCGACGTCACAAGTGGCTCAGGAAATTGTTGCTAGACAGAAGAGCCATAAACAAAATTGACGCAAGTCCCAGTTGTAAAATTTAGCACCTCACTGCGATTTACCTTTAATGTGAGTTTTGATATTGATTGCTTTTTGTTAGCAGTTCTGGCAGCCAGGGTTGCAGCCAGGAACATCGCAAGAGTAAGTATTTTAACACGACGTACGACATTATTCACAAGTCATTTGAATCCTACGTATATTACAGAACATTATTTTCAGAATTTACGTGACAGTGGTCAATTCAGTACGGTACAATTGTATCGGACAAAGTTGGGGTAGTTCGGTCAGTATAGTGAGTGGCTATGGATGGACTGGACGACGACTGGTTCGATCCCTGACGGTGGCAGAGGATTTCTCCTCTAGCCTCTGTGCCCACCCAGCCTCCTATCCAATAGGTAGTGGCGTAGGATTTGAGGTTCACTTCTATAGGTCAAATAGCAGCCAAAGGTGAACCTCCTGTGACCAAATGTTGCTGGTGCTTGAAGGATTATTTTATACCATAGTTCATATTTGTTAAAAGTTGGCACTGCTGTGGCGCTGTGGACAAGGCTTATACTTTAAATCTTGGGGAACAGGGGCCTGTCTTGTAAATGTTATTCAGTTTTTAAGAAACAATCTGGTAGTCGTTACGTAACCTTGACAGTTCTGGGATCAACCCTTGCTGAAATTGCGTTGTTATTAATGTCAATTGCAGTGTGAAGCCGTTTGCGCAGCCTGGCTATGCAGGCAAACCAGCTACAGCTGTGTCATCCAGTGACATGAGTCTGCAGGCACCGCCCCCTCCGCCGTGGGAAGGGCGGGCTATTGCCACGCACAAGCTGCGCCTTGTCGAATTCTCCGCTTTCATGGAACAGCAGCGAGATGCGGACACTGTACGTGTTGAGTATTTCTTATTTTCTCTGTTTATAAATTTGCTAAGATATTTTTATTATTAAAATGTTTTTGGATGTACTTTTATGCAATGCAAAAAGTTAATTAATAAAAAGGGGAAGTAATGACCATCCACATGTTTCATCTGTAAAAGTTCTGAACATACTTTTCAGTATAAATTAAATTTTTGTGTAAGGGGGGTCTCGTATCAATTTTTTTGGATGATTTAATTTTGATTTATATTTGTCTGATATATTCATGCTTTGCATGAATTTTTTTATGTGGCATGTTATGTGGGCCTAGCATAAACAGCAGCACTAAGAACGACAGTGTACTATAGGAAATGAGTGTTTTTAATTTTATTACAAGAAGTTACTGATTTTATATTTTAATTTGAAATCATTTAAATCTGCTATTCATTCTTCGATAGCCACGGTGGTCTAGCGGTTAGAACGCTGGCCTTGTAATCCTGGGGTCTCGGGTTCGAATTTATAACTTGTGTTGGGCAAGGCCGTGGTCTAGGCAACACGGAGTTTTCCTCCGTGGCATCCCAACAATTACTCCATTCACACACAGAAGAAGGCAATGGCAAACCACTTCTGGATCATCTGCCAAGAACGTATATGAACAGGTCCCAGTCCGAGAAAAGGATGGAAGGATCCTGTTCATATGGACCTGTCGTCAGACAGAACACTAAATAATAAAATAATTCATTCTTCCTGAGTAACTCGCCGTATAAGTATGGCGATACAGTCCAGTATACCAGAGACTGTCCATCATTAGGGTTAATGTGACAAGTGACATGATCGCTCATTTTGTCTGCATCCACGACCGGTTCTTGGAGCCCCCTGTCCTTGTCCATGAATGAACCGATATGAACAGTGGTTGGAGTCTGATGATGCCTACTTACACGGCTGATTGCCTGAGAAGGCTACGTGCATTCAAATCATATGTAACCCTGTGATATGAACTTTGTGATCTTAAAGTGTCCGTAAGTTAGAATTTGGTTTTCCTTTTGTTTTTCAGTATCATAAGCATCTCTTTGTACACATAGGAGGATCAGTCACGTACGCAGATCCACTGTTAGAGGTGAGTTTTGTCCTGACGTTCAGTATTAATTTAATCTAATTCTATATTTATGTATATATTGTGCTTGGAATTGAATGGGACATGTCAGCTGATGCTATTAATTTATGGGGCAGAGCAGAATTTTGGTTGTAAAGTTTGTAGGAAAGAGACCATTAAGAAAATCTAGAAGTGTATGGGAAGATGATATTAAAATGGATCTTCGGGAAGTTGTATGGGGGTATGGACTGGATTCATCCGGCTATGAACTGTTAACAATCTCTTGTGAATGTGATTGTGCCCCACAGTTGTGTTTGGTTGTGGCAGCGTGAAGTTCTTACTCCTATAAAGCTTGTGAAATTCTTGCGAATTTGGAATGACGTGATCAAGTTGATGATTTAGATTTGTGGTTGAAAAGCAGTGAATCGAAGCGTCAATGTTTTAATTAAATTAACAAAAGAAATATCATGGTTTGACACAGTATTTTTTTTTAACTTATTTGATTCCTTTTCTTTATATACAGGCTGTAGATGTGAGACAGATCTATGACAAATTCCCTGAGAAAAAGGGAGGTCTCAAAGAACTCTATGATAAGGGGCCACAGAATGCATTCTTTCTTGTCAAGTTCTGGGCTGACCTTAATACTAACATCCAGGATGAGGCAGGGGCATTCTATGGGGTTACCAGTCAGTAAGTATAAATCAGCCTCTTGTTGTAAGTTTGGATTAATTTCTTCCATGATTATCTTTATTTTCACGCATCATTCTTAAACATTAGAATGTAAATGCTACGGGCAGTTTCTTTGTTTTCGGTTTGCGTAGTTGCTGTTGTCATTTCATGTATTTATAAATTTTATAACCTTAAGACCAATCTTGGAATACTTGACTTGTGATGTCTGATTAAAAATTACGCTGTGCTGTATAGACTGACATTTCAGAAGTACTTACTGCTTCCATCATCAGGGAGGCGGTGAGCACCTCTGAAATGTTGATCGGCATCTCCGAGACTGCGCGGTGCAACATCCTAGAACAACGCATAGAAAGTGCTCGTCTGTTACAGAATTTGGTTCACAAAACAAAGTTCAGTGTTCTTCATATCAGCTGTTTGCATCTTGAGCCAAGTAGTGTAGATTCTTTGTTTTGGTCCAGGATGCATCATGGGAATTGATGTAATTTAACCTTCCCCCCCAAAGAATAAATTGGTTCTGATTCTTGTAGGTATGAGAGCAACGAGAACATGACCATCACGTGCTCCACCAAAGTGTGCTCGTTTGGCAAACAAGTGGTTGAAAAGGTTGAAACAGAATATGCAAGGTTTGAGAATGGCCGCTTCGTGTATCGCATCCATCGTTCGCCCATGTGCGAGTACATGATCAACTTCATTCATAAACTGAAACACCTTCCAGAAAAGTACATGATGAACAGCGTGCTTGAGAACTTCACCATTCTGCAGGTAACCACTAAGTACTCCTGAATCTTTTGTCTTTATCTCATTCCTAAGAAACTAAGGTTTACTATATAAAACTGAGCATTGTTCTGAAGTCTGAAGATGGCCATCTTCTAGATGGTTGTGCCACGTCGTCTGGTAGAAGTTTACCGACGGCTGCGTCCTTCATCAGGGCGATCGCCTCGATGGTGAGACGGCAAGGACCTATGAAACGTCGGTAAACTTCTACCAGACGACGTGGCACAACAACCCAGAAGACTGCCATCTTCAGACTCACCGCCGTGAGCACCTCAAATCCTATGTTCCGAAGTTTCCTATAGTCATGTGTGAATAATATGTAGCTTCTTGTATAAGTTCCGTTGGGCAGGCAGTAGGTTCAGCCGGTGGTGAAATCAGAAGTCTTTCTGTTTATGCTGCGTCATCAGTTGGCAGAAAAGTGTGGAATGTTATTATTTATTTACTTAAATCAATCACAGCAAATCTGCAAGTGTATTATAGAGGGTTCCCTTTGTAATTGGTTATTCTGAACACCATGTTTTGAACACATGCTGAACGATGGTTTGTACATATGCGTAACTCTTTATCAGTAAGTCAAAACTTGTTGAATTTTATCATGTGTCACACTCTGATAAGTAGTACTTGTCTCACATAAGTACCGTATTTTATAAATATAAATTGCACCTGACTTTTAAGAATGAAATAATAAAAAAAAAATATATAATTATATCTCAAGTACCGATCAAATTAAGAAAAATTTCAAAAGGCACTGGGGTTAACTGTGGCGTAACTTCATTTTTTGGGTTTCGTCATCATCATCATCAAATAAGACTAAAAATCAGTCAGTTAATAATCATTTTGAACTCTAAAATGCAACGTTCCATCTGAACCTTCTTCTGATGCGTGTTACGTTCTTCTAATGTTCTAAATCCCTGAGATGACATTGAATGCTTTCAGGTGGTGACAAATCGGGAGACGCAGGAGACGTTGCTTTGCACAGCGTATGTGTTTGAAGTGTCAACATCAGAACACGGTGCTCAGCACCACATCTATCGGCTGGTAAAGGACTAGCCGGTCTGCCCCGTTCCAGCCCCCCAACTCTTTCCAACAGTGCCTGTACACACGTTTGGTCATCGTGTGTTCATTTCCAGGGCTCCCACTGCTATAAACTACTGAGAAGCAGATTCTGAAGAACATTGTCAAAACAATTTCCAGTTCTTAAGACATGGGGTGGGAACCCTGGTTTGTTACGAGACTATAGTAGTATTATTATCTTTTGTTATTATTGACGTCTCATTATCCTTCCCCCTCACTGTGGATGGGCTACCAAAAAGGATATTCCCTTGGCTAGGGATGCAAATTGACAAAAGGAATATTGGATTGTAAATTTTTGTGATTTTTATTTTTCATCAGTTTGGTATAAATAACGATACAAAAAATAAGTGTCATATCTTTTACATTCGTAATGAAACTGTGATTGTTTTTAACGGTGGAAGTATCTTCATCCGGAATGTTTGACAAGAACAACCTTGTTTTAACACGTTTGGTGTAATTTTTGTCCATGACTCGTTTTGTATTACTGTGTAATTTTGTCCATGACTCGTTTTGTATTACTTCCAGTTACGTGTACACATTTATGTGGTTTATGATATTTTAGCGCATGGGAGGCGCTCCCAGATTCCTACGCGTCCCTATGACTTGAAAAGCCGGGGATGAATCATTGAACCAAACTGTGGTTTGTTAGGAAGTGTAATGCCAATTTGACATCCCTAAGCATTAAGAGTGCCACATAATTGAGGGATTGTACAGGGTGATTCAGACTTTATTTCAAAATTTCTGAAGATTGCTGTATTCCTGCGGTCATTCTCAGTCTGAAGTGTCCGGTGAATATGTAACTAATTCTCCATTCTCCATTATGGAGGTGTTCAGGAATGCTCTGCACGTATTTATACTGTGTTAATGTGTACTGATTGGTTTGTAATTAATGACAGAAGTGACTCATTTTCCTCCTGAATGTGTGATGCTAATAAGAACTTTGGAGTCATATATATGCATGGCTTTCATGGCCACGCAAAAAAAAAAATGAAGAGTTTGTTTGTTAAAACAGGGGGGAAATATAGTTACCGTTGGGCTTTAAAGGGTTAACAGAAAGTCGTTGGAAATTACTTCCCGCTGTTCCACGAGGATTTGCATTTGATCACAAATGATTGTGTTAATGACTTCACTGTGGGTAAACTGAGCCTCGCTAGTAATTAGTAATACAACTGAAAGGTTTTGTTAAATGAAGGACACAATTCTAACCTCTGAGCAAAGTTCCCAGGTTGAAGAGTTTTTTTGTGTATGGTACAAAGACAGAACTTGATCACAAAGTGTTCTATGGCTCTCCGGTCCATATTTGGTCCACAGCCTCCTCAATTCTCCTCTTCCGTTAGGTCCGTCTGTCCGAGGCTTTGATTGAGGTTTCGAAACGTCTTCCTTTTTACGGTGCAAGGCTGTTAGCCTTGCGACCAGCCCCCAACCTGGAGGACCAGGGTACCTGTCTTAGTCTGACCTCTGCCCCTCGACCAAATCTGGCTAGGGAGGCCCTACCAGTAGCTATGCTACCGCCAGCATAGCTCTTGGGGGCACTGAGGTACTCAAGCCCCACCACCACGACAAGGTGCAGGTACCATTAAGTGGGGACAAAGTGTTCTTTAGACTTTAATTTGCTGTACATGGAGGCACTTAGAAAATCTTCAGTTACTTACACTTAAATTGTGTTGTACTATTTTAGTGTTGTTTTCCTTCTCAACTGCGTTCTCTCTCGAGGACATTCAGGCGGTGAAAAAACACTGGGAAATTAACCACTTTCTTGCAGATGTGGTGAACACTTAAAAAAGCTTGTTGATCTGGATGTATTCTGTCTGCAGCATTTGTGTTATCATTGCAAATCCTATAAGTAAAATGCATGTCCTTATTTTCAGAATGTAAAAGACATTGACATAATTACTATTTAGTTTAAACAACTCTGGTACAATGCGTACCCACAGTTCAGTAACCACCGAGAATCAGGCCCACGTTCATAGGACATTTCAGATTATGAAAATGCTTCCGGAATACTGACATAAAATCATTAATCACTCTGTATATGAAATACGAATAGCAAATTAAATTTGAGCGTTAAAAACGGCAATTTTTTGATCTCTCTTGTAGTCAAACAATATTTTCAGGGTGAGAAAAAGAAGTGTAGTATTTTGCAGTTTGGCAGCTGAGAGCTTTTACTTAAAAATTAATTATTAATAAAAATAAGTCCAAATGACGTATCAAGATGTGCTTGTTATTGAGATGCAGCATCACTATTATTATATATATAAATATGAGATATATATATTTATCATATGTCTTCTGTGAAGATGTAAACCACTCTCTCACCACTCATGCCGCATCTGTCACCTCAGCCGGCTGATTTCTCGGCTCAGTGAGCAAATACGCATCTGATTCGGCATCGAGTCTCTTCACCGACCACCGACAGCGTTCATCATTCAATCGCTTGTGTACATATATTCAGACTATGATGATGGCTGGCATTGGTTTGTTAGTTTTATTTTATTGATAAGCATTGTGCCAAGCGCAAGAGAAAAACATAAATCAAGAAGGGTCTGGTGAAAGATATTAAGAAAGTTTATTAACACATATTTAAAAAAAAAGTTGGCCATATCTTGAACTGCCATATCACAGTATAGATCAACCCTTTGTACTTAAAGTAAAAGAATGTACCAGGAATTTCTAATTAAAGGTGATGCAAAGTATTCAAAAATTATATCGTATGAGACGGATGAAATTTATGTTATTTTTTTTTAATCATCGCAGTCATGCACTTTGTTAAGTGCCTTTCTGTACTCTTCACATTGACTGAGTCATATCTAATAATTGTGCTTTATATGCAGAAATTTATTTTAGGGACAGTGATTGGTCAAGAAGTCGTTAGTGGCAATAGTAGAAGCCTTCGTCTGGGTTTGAGCAGGTGAAGGGTAACACGTGCCATGTTTCAGTCTGTTATGCTGAGGGTGACATTGTAGATGGATTATCAAACAAAACTTCTTTTTAATCTTTAATAACGAGGCATGTTTCGTACTTCTTTTTATAAATGACGTAGTAAAGTTTTTATTTTGAATATTCTGGTAGAGGACCATTCATTAACCAGTAAATCCATCTTAGTTATGTACTTGAAGACTCTTGACCAAAATTTGTCCTCTGTGGTGACACGAGGAAGTATGTCTAATGGTAATCATCCCAAGTAGAGAGATTTTATGAAACAATATTTTCCATTACATTGTCATTGTGATAGAATATTTCTTATACTGCACCCAACAGTTTGTGTTTTTGTTACAGTATGTGTGAATGTAACATAGTCTTATTTTTTAGTGTTTATAATAATAATAATAATAATTATTATTACGCGGGACAGAATGAAGACTTGACGAGTCTTCTCACTGTCCACAATTTATTTTAGTTCTAGAAAGACTCAAGTGTTGTAAACACATTTTTTTGTACAAAGCCACTTCCTTTTTTTAATTTTCCAAGTTGCCATATCTGAAGACGTCAAGTTGTACCAAGAAACAGAGAATTATATTTTACAGTTTACTTCTTTGGTACGTGAGAATTTATTTTTCAGCTTCTGGTTAAATTATGCTGTAACTTAAACTGTTCTTGGTGCAGAGTGATGTTTTCTTTAAATTAGTGTAACAAATGCTATCCTTACAATTTGTAAAGAGATTTCATGGGTTGATTGGTCAACATTGTGCTTTGTGCCCTTCTGCGTACGTGACTTTTTACTCGTGTTTAATAGCGAATAGCACGTGGTGTTTGTGCAGAAATATGGAATTTTTCTATGACTCTGCTTCTACTTTCACGTTAGAGGCAGTGATATTAATGTGTCATATATTCCAGTTTGGTACACGCCATTACTTGTAATTCAGAGCAACAGTTGACCATTGCTTTATGAAATTTCAAGATACTTTTCACAATTCTTCTCCAGTTTTTGTGTAGGTTGTGTTATGTCGTGATACGAGAATTTTTTGTTGTACTATTTTACATCTGTTTGCTGCAGCTTTTTTTAATGTATTTGGTTTGGGTTTTTGTTTGATTCCTCTAGCTTTGTACTGTAGTTGGAAGCTATTTTTATTGGCACAGAACAAATGTGTACCACTCTCTAGTATCAACCTAGATGTGGCAGCAAAACTGGAAAACAAGAAAAAAAAAGTGAATGAGAAGGAAAATAAATTACGGACACTTTTGTACAGTTGTAATATTATATTTTGTTGGAGAAACAGTTCTCTCTGTCACTATTTCCTTATCTTTATATCTTCTTGGAACAGACAGGTTCATACAGCACTAATGTATTTTTATGTTGGACACTGCCCATTCTGAGAAACTGGCCGAGGATGGAATTTAATTGCTGTATGGTGCCTATAGCAAAAAAAGAATTTTTGTTGGAAAACCAGAAGGCATCAAGTTACTGTGGATCTAGAAAGGGACTGCCATCTACCTTTTCTGGACATCTGGTCAACCGACACCCAGACAACAGGAAAATGACCCACACAGACATACCTGCGGCTTAAAAGAGATCATCATCACCACCCTGATGGATAGAACAAACACTATCTGTGAAGAGTCCAGCCGGACCTCGGAACTACTTGTCCGATCCATTCTCTGAGCCAATGGCTACTCCCTGCAGGATATTAAGGGAACATCCAGACCCAGACCCGCCAGGAGAAGCACGACAAAAAACAGTAAGCACAGAGCACACCACCATAAATCCAAGGAACTACTGATTGCATTTCCAGACTTCAGCAGAAACATGACATCCACACAATACAAACACAAATAAACAAAATGGCCACTCAATTCAATTCCACCAAAGACAGCTCCCAAATGTAAAATCAGGTGTTTACAGGATCCCATATTCTTGTGGAAAGGAGTACATTGGACAAATTGGCTGTCATATCTCCATCAGGATTATGGAACACGTAAGAGACACCAGACTGGAGAGCCAGAGATCAGTGGTGGCTGGGCTTTTAACAGCCACCAGACACAGCATTGACTTTGATAAAACTGAAGTCGCTGCCAACGTCAGCAGCTACTGTCCCTGCATAACAAGAGTAAGCAAAGCCTGGCTGCACCTGTTTATCCCAAAATGACTGACTCCACCAGGCCCTTAAAAGGGCAGGTCAACCTTCAACTCTCCCAACCGCATGGTCAATGAAAAAAACCTGCCACTCCCTTCCAATTAATCACCGGAAATCCTTTTCAACATGGTCACCAGAACCTCATCACCTCCTTTCCTCAACCACGTGTTCCTCTCCCATTGGATATCATCCAGCTCCACCAAATTTATCTCGGCACAGTTTACCGTTGGCATTTCATGTGCAAGAATGGTGTAACTTAGCTTGCTTAGGACTCCATGTTTAGTTTTCTTTTTCGTTTGTTGCCCCATGTTATCCGCAGTGCAGATGGCAACTGCAATGTTTGCTGAAATGTAAGTTGACACCCAATATCAAACATGGCTCTCACCCGAGAGCCAAAGTTATTAAAAATAGAATGGTAGATAAAAAAATAATTCAGGAGGATGGAGGAGGCAAAAGGAATGCAGACTCTAGGAGCTATTGATAAATATTTAGCTAGAACATTTGATGGAAAAGTGAATATTTTTTGAAAATGTTCACGAGATGTTATGTAAATCCACATTAATATAGAGATGGAGGGTTTAGAGGGAGGCTAGAAGGAGATTGACAAAACTTGTTGGAGATTTTGTAAGAAAATAATACAGATACCCAAATTTGCATCAAAAGGGGCAGGTGATGAGACACTAGAAGGGGCAACGTAATGAGCATGGTAGTGAAATGTTGATTAAAAATGTTCTATATGAAAAATGGAGATTTATTGAGAGTGTGTTTAGATTGGCAAATGGGTGATTTAAAAGTCATTAGCTGGGCAAAGAAACTGACAGGAGAAACAGATTAGCATTAGCATATTTTTGGCAAAACCAACAAAAGAGTTGAGTAGGACATGTAAAATAATTTGTTTAAAAATATAAGAGGAAAGATTTTATTGGTATTTTACTGTGAAATAAAGTGAAGGAGTAATGTAGAATACACTGGTTGCTGTACAAGGAGAAAAATGGGATGGCATGGCTTTAGGTATTTGGATATTGAAGATGTTGAAAACAGATTATTAAACTATTTGGAAACAGAAAGGAAGAGGGAGACATTTTTATTTAATAAGTGGCTTTGTATAGGCAAATGAAGATTTAGCCTGTAAGAGAATAATAAGGCTTCAGATTTAAAAATTATTGGAATATACCTATATAAAGTTAGATGCAAGTGTATAGTCATGTCAGGGCAGTCTGACGTGCAGTTCCAGGTTGAAAGGAATGGGCACGTATCATACATAACGCTGTTAAAGCTTTAATTGCAGAACTGCACAATAAATCACGCATGGACTTTCAAAGGACAACACCTTTAACTGAAAACTGGTTGGAAATTGAAAACGAAGTTCTTACGAGTTTTAAGAGATACATCCTGTTGTGTGTTAATAGTTAGGTTGACAGTCCAGCTACACAACAATTTTTTTATTATAATTTAAATGTTTATTAAGATCCGCTAAATGTTTTGACCTTTCTTGGTCATCTTTAGGTGATTCTCTGTAAATGTTTGAAACTAATATATATGACTACTAAATTGTATATATTTTCTGTTGCTGACTACACCATGTAATGGATCATGTCTTCAGCAGCTTACATATTTAAGTAGAGTGGACTACGTAGTTGTAGTTAATGGTGGAAAAGTGTAGCCAAACTCTTTAAGTTCTTATTTCCACAGTATGTACAACATTTTAAAAATTTTCTTTTGGGTATTTTTGTAAAACTAACATTTTAATATGAAAGCATATTATTCTTTTTTAAAGGAAACAATATTAAGTGTTTTAAAATAGTTTTTAGCTGATTTGTAACATGAAAATCAATTTTAATTTCTATTTGCCACTATTTTTGTCCTATTTCTCTGTCACTAATACTTTTGTAAAAACAAAAATACCAGACACTATCATGCTCTCATTTTTTTCTTCAAATTAGATTTAATTGATTTGAAAATTCTTAATAGGCCACTGAATGGTGTAGCCTACTACTGTCACTCATCAAAGTACATGAGCTTTCTCACGTCTTCAAATACATCCCACATCAAACAAAAATGTTATGAAAATATGCTCTTGCAGATACTTCAGTGGTCAAGGATCATCAGACAAATACAGAATACTGCAATGCTATTGGTAGTCTGTGTAGAATAGTTTATTTTTATACCTAGTAGGTACTGTGGAAAGTCTCCTTTGCAAGAAACTGTTGAACATTTTTTTTTATTTATTTACTTATATAACAGGCAACTAAGATGTGATTTAAAAGGGGTCCATTAAGTATGAAAGAATATGAAAATATTTCAGTAGATTTCTCATGTTAGAAAGTGTGATTGTCTTTAGTCTAATTTAATTCAATTTTTAACACACTGCATAGGTAACAGACTTTTAAATAATAAATATTGATATTACATATCCTATGTTTGACACTTTCTTTAATATAGATGCTGGTGTGGCATCCAGGTACTTAAAAATATGTACAGAGCACCACCTGCACCACCCTGCTTAGATGTAAGTCAGAGAGTTAAGTCAGCGGGATCTAATTACTAGTGTAGCACTAAGGGGAACATGTAGAAAAGTTGTGGACCACAACCGTTTCTCTCTATTTAAAGCATGTATTGAGCCCTTGTTTCAGATATCTCCTTTTTTGGGGGAATAAACTGGTACCTAAAACTCCTGATGATTACATTTTAATTTAAATGGACTTTGACTCAAGATATACAAATAATTGGCAAACTAACATCATTCTTACTGAGTTTAAACTCTGTGAATCTCATACATTGTACATTGTGCACGGTTTTCACCACATGGTATGCTAGTTTAATGGATACCACCGCCCAAACAAAAATTGCTGCTGTATGCTGTGTAACTTCTTATAGAACATCGATAGTTTCCCTTCAGTGAGCGCACAACAAAAGGAATAGATTTATTACCCAGACGCCCTGAAGATGAGAGCAGAGATTGTTCTCGAAACATAGGCAGAAGATATTGTTTATTCACCGTTGAGCCACAGACTGCAAACTAAAGACCAAATAATTGACCGCATAAGCAGAAGGAAATTTATGCTGTGCGAAAATTAGTTCTTTATTATGAAGTTGGCGAAATCGATGTGTTTGTATTGAGAGTTGGTATTAATATATACTCAGGAAGTTTGGAATATTCTAAGCAATGTTGGTAATTCGTGCTGGATCGTAAGGAAGCCAGTGACTGGGCAGAAGGCTCTAGAAAATTAGTTGTTGTTGGAGAGCGTCCTAGAATTGTTGAGCACGAGGTAAGAGTTTAGTGCTAGTAAGTTCAAAGTAGAAGGTAATTTTTACTCTTCGTCATATTAATTGCGAATCGCTTGTTGGGTTTGTAGAATGCCTGATGCAAGTTTGTTGGGTTAAATGAGAAGTATGTGCAAATCTTTATTGATCGGGGTGCATGGGGAGTTTGATGCCCATCCATTTCAATTCATTTATAATATATGAATGAGTACGCATAATTGTATGCCTTTAAAACATTTATTTAGATTAAGATACAAGGGTTTTTTTTCAAATATCCTTTGTAATTTTTCTCAGTACACATTGAACTGTAAAATACTTTTTGGACTTTGTGGTTATGATTAAATTTAATTTGGCAGGGATTGTATTAGATGGTAATGTTGCTTGCTAGTAACCTTGTTTGAATTGTGAGGCTGGTTCTTATTTTCTTGTTAAATGTTAGGTGACAAAAAGTAATTAAATTTTTCTTTACCTGTGGGTTTACTAATACAGGTTTGAAAATTTTGTATGTACTTCAGGGTTTGTAAAACTAAGTTGCCCATGGTAATTATTAAGCACTGTACCATGGAGATGTATTGAGATGTGGAGGTGTAGCTCCTCTATTTCTTAACCTCATAATTAGATGAAGGTAAGTGGTCAGCTTCATGCCATTCTCTACCCAAAAAAAACAACATGTCTGTAGTCGTCAGATTAAAACAGTCTTGTTTTGTGTATATCTGGAAATTTGTTCCTGCGAGTAATTCAAGTTTGGTTATAGGTTCAGACATGTGTGCACATGATGACACCACGTTAAACCTCATTCATATTACATGTAGGCCAGGAATCGTCTCTTTGTTAAGCAGTTTTTATTAAATACGAAACTGTAACTAACAGCAACATAAATGTGTAATTATTGTTCAGGTGTTTTAGTTTCAGGTATGGATGCTGAAATGACTGGAGCTACAGAAACAATTCTTAGCCCCAGTTCTACTGCAGTAGACATCTCACCTGATAAAGATTGTGGTATATTGAAAGAAATAATAAAAGAAGGTGATGGTATTGAAACTCCAGCCCATGGCAGCCGAGTTTTCGTACATTATGTTGGAACTCTAACAGATGGAACAAAATTTGATTCTAGTAGAGACAGAGGAAAGCCTTTTGAGTTCAATCTTGGAAAGGGTAAGCAACTGGTTAATACTGAGACCCCCTGAATGTAAGTTTGCGTGCTCTACTAGCAGTCTAACCCATTTGGTCAAATATCATGCCGAGTTGATACTTGTGTAGATAACATTCAGTGATATTTACACCATTAATCTTCATCTTTCCTTAGACATCTTCACTTGTTTATTCATCTCCTCATTGGTTCTTTAGTCAACATCTTTTATTTGATGATGTTAAAGGAATCAACGTGTAACACCTGTACTACTCGTTCACATCCAGGCCCGTGTGTTATTTTTTTTGGTGCTTCCGTTTTTAGCTCACTGGACTGCTAACTTAACCTCCAAGAGACAGCGGTATAAAAATTCCATCTAGAAGACAACTTATTATTTCCAGAGTTGCAGAAGAGGTATTTTGAGCTGCAGCCTAAAGCTGTCCAGGCTGCTGCATCCAGCCCTTTCACTACTGAAACATCCATCCAGACAGTGTTCTCATTGAACCTGAGACTGATGATTGGATTCTGATGATTTAAAGGTTCACACCCCTACCAACCCAGGATGCACACAAAACCAGCCAGAGGCCCACAAATCTACAAAATTGTCCCCTCTGAAACAGAGCCCTTCTGATCTATGTCATGATTACGGATGGCAAGAGCGACGGCACCGGACCAGCCCGTAATCATCCTACAAGGACCTTGATATATCTCTCTCTCGTGTCATAGAAGTGCAATTGATTGAGATTTGATTTGTATGTACTTCCTTACTCATTTGTCAGTCTGATGATTGTGTTCGAGCCAAAGTATTTTGTGTACTGTGTTATTCGAAGAAAGTTAGCAGGAAACAATTCCATTATGGGCGAGTCCACTAGCCCTGTTAAACAAGCGGTGAATTTTAAACTGTTATTCCAGAATTATTGGGTATTTACCTGTTAATCACCGTAGCTTATTCTCAGTAATGTTTCCGTTTTATAATCAAGGCTCTCCCAGTAACTGTCTGCATTTGGAATGGCAATATTTGCAGCACTGACTCACAGTGACACCCCCAACTCCCTGAATCCCTATAAGTGGTTTCTTACCTGAGTAGGATTTCTTATGCAGATTTGTTTGTATGAGGAGTTTTCACAACTGCGTATTCTATGTTGTTTGTATGGCCTGTGACGCTGTTGAACTTGATTATAATGTTTAACGGTGTGTTTGTGTTGTCACATGTTGGACGGTGGCCAGACGGATGGCACAATACCTGGGTTTTGCTTTGGAATTATGTGGGGATTTTTCGTTCCCAAGGCTTTGTGGATGCAACGCAAGGGTGGCAATATATAGGGGGTAGCTATATCGGGGTTTGACTGTATGTTTATTTTATCTGACATTTCCCAGTTCCAAATGAACAGTCTTTTAAAATGTCCCTTCCTTTCAGGCTTTCTGTTAGCTTTGCTTCGATTTTTCTGTTTAGCAAAATGCTTATACACAAATAAGAAATGCTTACAATTTCCCTGAAATGTTTGTTTAATGTTATATTTAAAATTCTGCATGTCTCCGTTAGTTTGCAAATAATTCGTAAGGGTAATAATTTTAATTGAAGTCAGTTGTATTTTTTTAAGGAAGTGTTATCAAATCATGGGACGTTGGCGTTGCTACTATGAAAAAGGGAGAAGTTGCAGTCTTCACATGCAAATCTGAGTATGCATATGGGAAAAACGGGAACCCACCTACAATTCCACCAGATGCCACTCTGATATTTGAGGTTTGTTTCTATTTATTTCCTTCGTGGCTGTGCGTATATGCAGTGTTATATGTACACTGTACGACAAAAATCAAATGCTTGAAATTTTCTGAGTCCCGTGCTGGAAGTGACATATAAGTGTACAGCTGGCATCATAATTCCAGTCATTTGTAATCTTGTTTGTTTGTGGTCTTTCTGTGCCTTCCATTAACTGCAATGACCTATCCCAGAATTATGATAAACAAAGATACCGATGTATCTGTCTTATTTGAAGAAAGACATGAATATTTGTTAATTACTTAGGTATTCCACTACAGACAAAAAGAAAATTCACTTGGGAAGGGTTAAATCATAATGATGAAGAATAATAAGTCATGGAAAAATTAAAGAAATACCTGCTTCCCCCACATTTCTATCCTTGCTCATCTCGGTAGTTTTTAACGTATTGTAATCGAACTAACTTTTCATCTGTGCAAACTTATGAATTAGGAACAACATTAGCATCTTTCAAGTGTGTGCTGCTACCAGCGTTAAGTATAATTAAAAACAAATAAGGCATCATGAGAGTGCTCAATAAGTTAAGCAGGAACCAACATGAAATTTAAGGAACAGAAGATAATCACCCTTCTTGGGATTGTGGTGGCTGAGAGAGTACGTTTCTCTACGGAAAGAGTTTTAGACACTTTTTCACTCTCGTGAGCATCGTTAGATACATTACAAGATGGACACTGAAAATGTGAACAAAATCTGTCAGATTGCATGATGCATTGTTTCACAGAGTATGAATATCATTGCGACCAAGTCGTGTGGGTATTCACTGTTTCTTGGCTTCTATTTAACAACAATTCTTCAACTACACTGGTCATATAAATCATATGGTAGGGTGATTTGTGAATTTGAGAGGATATGTAAGTTGCCAAGACCTATTTTAAAGTACTGTTCCATCAATTACCTAGAATTGCTAGAAGAAGCCTTGAAACCACGGCCTAATATAACAGTGCTAACAACTTGACTATGACATTTCATACATGAATGTGATGTGTTCTTCGTCTTATAAGGGAAATGAATGAAAGTAAATTCTTTACAGATAGAAGTAATTGATTGGACAGGAGAGGATTTGAGCCAGAAGAAAGATGGTGGCATCATCAGGTACCAGATAACTAAAGGAGAGGGTTCCTCCACCCCTAATGAAGGTGCAATAGTAGAAGGTATGAACCCCCTTTACAGGGTTCTATAAATGATACTCATTTTAGTTAGATTTAAAAATAATTTATTACTGCATAATAATATTTGAGAATTTAACCAGGTAGCAGTTGTGTTACACAGCCTTTTACTGAAGTCTTTCTGCATTATGCGCATGGAAATGTTTGCTTAATATTTGCTTTCTTCAGCAACACTTAGGGGTCCGCAGTGGCCGCGCGGTCTGAGGCGTGGGCCTTGTGCCGCTTGGTCGCTGGGACCGTGGGTTCGAATCCCACTCAAGCCATGGATGTTTGTCCGCGTTTTTCTGTGTTGTGCTGTCCTGTGTACAGGTAGAGGCCTTGGGACGGGCCGATCCCTCGTCCAAGGTGTCCTACCAAAATGTCCATAGATGAAGCCAACGAAAAGTTGGGACCCGCAGTGCTCAGGCACTTGAAGAACGGGTCGTTCCCAGTATCCCCAGTATATTCCATTTGTTATTTTCCTACATAGGAAGGTAGTATAATATTCCAGCTTATAGTATTTTCATCATTATTAAGGTTATTTATTTATTTCTCTTTTTGTGGACACTACAAGCTTGTGTCGTTCTTGATCTTGTTATATTTTAAGCTTTTATGTATGTGGTATAATTTTGAAGTACTGTGTAAGCATGGTAGGTAATTAGAAGAGATTGGTACTGATGTCATGTTTGGCGTTCCTTCTTTATATATTCATTTCCCAAGTAAACAAATTCATTTACGCCATCAAACCATTTTCCATTCATTGGAGTGTAGTACCGTGCATCTGAGATGCGGACACAAGAATGTGAAGAGTTGGGATTTTGAAAATATTTGTTCACTGACTCCCATGCTCTCGTTTTAACTTGTAACATTGATTTGCAGTAACAATTGTTGGGAAACATGGAGATAGAGTATTCGAAGAACGAGAGCTGAGCTACCCGTTGGGAGAAGGTTCTGAATTTGGAATCTGCGATGGTCTTGAAAGAGCTATTGAAAAATTTAGGAAAGGGGAGAAATCTCGAATTGAACTGAAAGCAAAATATGCCTTTAAAGAAGAAGGGAATTCAGAACTTAATATTCCACCAAATGCTGATATTATTTATGAGGTTGAACTGAAAAACTTTGAAAAGGTAAGTGTGCAAGGCTTTCGGGCCCGTTGGCTCAGACTTATCTAAGGTAGGAAAGGTTTGGTAAATGAAGACAGTGTGTTTTATAATACATTTATATTTATGTTTAAAATTCCAAGTTCATAAATTTCACCCTAGCAGAAACTTTCAGGGCTTGAATTAATATAAGTTCATTTTTGTAGGCCAAAGAAAGTTGGTCTCTGGATAGTGCCGAGAAAATAGAACAAGCTAAATTCTTCAAAGAGAAAGGGACTAATTATTTCAAAACTGAGAAGTACCCACTGGCGTTGAAGATGTATAAGAAAGTTGTAAGTTTTACGGAGTTTGACTCAGGTAAATAGAAACGTGTGTTGAATCTTTGAGTGTATGTCTTGTAAGCATTGTTTACTTTAATTTTTTTATATATTTATTTATAATTCTGAGTTGAAGTTTACGGAACCATTGCGTAGCTTGGACAGTTGGAGCAGGTTATCTTCTGCAATTAAAGTGATTGCGCTGATGCTTCATATCCATGTATGATTGTCACTTAGGTATGCAATAATCCAGAATTATGTCAGTCTCAGCCCCTGTAGAGTCTTTGCCTCTAATTTGGTACTTGTTACTTTATTTGACTTGTTGGTAATAAGGAATGAGATGGAATATATTAATTACTTAAATGTATGCTGGCTGGATGTCAAATTTTTAATTCTGAGAAATGGTCCAGACTTAGGGCATGAATCTGACCTCTTACATCTTAATTACAAGCTTTAGAATGTGTATATTATCTGTATGTATCTGATGTAACTTTACATTCATCTTTATGCTAAGGAAAATAATTACTTAAAATGTGTTCGTGAGAACGGTATGTTCATGTATTTCCTCTAAGAACCATCTCAATTGTAATTTTATTTGCAGGATTTCAGGGTGATCTTGACACAGAGCGAAAGGCGCTGTTGGTGGTGGGATATCTGAATCTTGCACTGTGTCATCTGAAACTTCAGGATCATGTTGAAGCTCGAGACCAGTGCGATGAAGCGTTGAAACTCGAACCTTCCAGTGAGAAGGGCCTGTTCCGAAGGTTAGTCTCAAAGCTCAGAACTTTGCTTTCCAATGAAGGTGAAGAGCTCGTATATTGGTGTTTATTAAGGATGTCACTTTTTTGGTTTCCTCACTGCGCATTGGCATGAGTGGTTTTCCCAGTCTAGTCGCAAATAAGCTGCGACTCCCAGTTCTTGGTTTCCTTAATTTTTTAAATATAAAATGAGCGTGGGATATCAAAGATGGTGTGATGCATTTTTCTATAGAATTCTGTAAGTAAATGAAATTGTGAATGAATATGAGCACATACAGGGGTATACAACCACATATACGCATCTGTTTTTCCATATTATATAAAAGTATATAGTAGGCCATGAATGAGCAGTCTCTTGTTTCCATGCATTATTTCTGCTCCGTGGTTGCTAGTAATATTTGGTTGTGAACGAGTCAAGATGTCCAGATAGACCAGTTTAGTAAAATTGTGTCAGACAGCTCTGTAATCGGAAAGCAACTGGATAATCCAAATGGATATTTTGTGTGTTCTTATTCTGACTGCAAGTTCATGCCTCGACAAAGATTACGAGTCATATGATTGAAATCTGAGAGAAGATTGTGTTTTCGTAATGTGGATCCTCTGTGATGTTTGTACAGGGGACAAGCAAATCTTGGGTTAGGAGAGCCAGAAAGAGCCAAGGCTGATTTTGAAGCTGTTCTTAAGCTGGAACCAAACAACAAAGCAGCAGCTAATAACGTTATCCTGTGTAACAAGAAAATTAAAGAACAGGAAGGGCGAGAAAAAAAGATATATGCTAACATGTTTGAGAAATTTGCTCAGAGAGACAGAGAGGTAGGTACTACTATCGAAACGGCTGAAGTTAACTGAAGCTTCTCGATACCGGCACGTATTAAGGTTATTTTGTTCAAGAAATATGTTAATTCCACGTCTACCAACATCATCTGTGTATGCTACGGAGATAAGAAATTGAATGCAGTTTGTATTTGCTACAGAATGATGTATGAAATTCGTTTGTTTTGCACTTGCAGACAATACATATTTTAATTATTTTTACATTTTCAGTTTGTTATTTACTTCAAACTAAACTACCGCTACTACCATATATCCTCAATTGTATTGTACATTACAGAATCGTTTAAGCTTGCATAGTTATTTGAAACATGAGTGAAACAATCAACAGGTATATGTACCACGTGTGTCCGGATGCAAGGAACATTCTTTTTCCTCCAAATACTCCCTAGAGAATTGACTGCACATTATATTTTGCATATTGAATTCTGATAGGTAACTAAAAAGTGTTTGTATATAAATAAATCTAAAGTCTTCACTAAAATCAATAGGAGATATTGGGGGGGGGGGGAGTGCAGAAGGTATTAATTGCATAGTTTTTTTTCTATTTGTATGGGAATTATATACAGTAAGGATGTCACTTAATATATTGGTTTAAAAATTTTTGTAGTTGATTATAGTTTTTTTGTTTTTGTTTTTGAACACGTGAAGTAAAATGTAATATGAGCCGGGATAGCTCAGTCAGTATAGTGACTAGCTACGGGCTGGGCGACCGGGGTTCGATCCCCGACGGGGGCAGAGAATTTTTCCTCTGCGTCCAGACCGGCTCTGGGGCCCACCCAGCCTCCTCTACAATGGGTACCGGGGTCCTTTCCCGGGAGTAAAGCCGGCCGGGGCGTGATGCTGACCACTCACCCCCATCTAGTGCCGAGGTCAAGGAAGAGAGGAGCTATACCTCCACTCACCCCAAGCGCCTACATGGCGTATAGTGGGACAAACTTCACTTTTTTTAAGTAAAATGTAATGGGCCTCGACATTATTTACAGTTTCAGAAATATGTTCATTGTTTGGTAAAATTCCTTCTTTGTATTGAACCACATAAATTGTTAAGTATGAAGATTTGAACATAAACAAGCAGCGTACACTGGAGTTGATTATAATTGGCATTGAGGTTATGTTGGAAATGGTAGTAATATGTATTAATCCTTCTTCTCTTTCTTTCCTTCTTATTTTGACAGTACACATAAATACTATATGGTTGGTGAGGTAATCTTGATGTTGACCCATTTGAAATTAAAGATGACAAAAAATCTCCATTTATACGTCATTCGAACAAAAAGGAAACCACCCCTAAATCGGTTTGCTATCAAGGATTTAAATAATTTAGCATCTTGATCATCTAATGATTTATCTGAAGGAAGGAGTGGTTTTAACAACGTACTACAGATGTATTAAAGTATAAAATTAATATAATATCTTTTGGTTATGAAAACATCCCTCTTTTCTAGAAATAACTGCCGAAGGATGTTGCATATTCTTGTTATGTTTGTAAATATTACTTTCCTCAGTAGCTGTACTACTTAAATTTTGTTTGACCCTGAAATACCTTCTATAATTACAATGTATGAGTGGAATTATGTCACATTATGGTCAAACTCTCCTATATAATCACCATTCATGCTTTCAGCTGATTTTCAGCTCATTCCAGGTATAAATTTAAAGTAAAGCTTTTGTGGCGACTGAAGTTGACAAAAGACTCTTGGGTTACAGCGTTGGCAGAAGATAAGGTTTATTCACCATTCAGCCACCTGGCGCGGCTTGTAACCCGAGAATATTTCATCAAATTTAAAGTAGTAGTACGTGTTTTCAATACTGGTAGTAGGTTAGCATTGTGTACCATTCCGAGGTTCTGCCGTCAGATTCCACTCGTGAAGAAATTGAGAGATCAGATCAGATTTGGGGAGTGCTTGCTAACATGTGTATAGATTAAAATATATTAAACTGATTTTTCATGTCTTGTATGGGAGTGAAACTTGGTTTTAAATTAAGGGAAGAACAAAGATTGTGTCTGAGTACGGAAGAGAATATCTGGACCTAAGTCAGATGAAGTGGCAGGAGGCTGGAGAAAACTACGTAATGGGCATTTTCATAATTTGTTCTCTTTACTGGATATTAGGGTGAGGTGAGTGGGGCATGTAGCTTGCATGGGGGTGATGAGAAATGCGTACAAAATTTTTACTGGGAAGCCTGCAGGGAAGGGGCTGCTCGGAAGACGTAGGCATAGAGGAAAGATGATACTGAAATAAATCTTAAAGAAATGGGTTGGGGGGGACAGGGTTCATCTGGCATGACAGGGACAGTCTGTGAACATGATAATGAACCTTTCGTTTCTATAAAAGGCAAGGAATTTCTTGACTAGCCGAGAGTAGTGTTACTCAAAAAATTCTTTTCTTATAAGTTAGATGGTGTGACCTCTTTTGGCCTTAATGTTTGTCATCTAATAGTATTTTTAAGCTGTTCGTATTCCTGTTGGACGTAAATTTTTTTGTTAATCTTTCGGTTTTGTTGAAACAGTTTATTTTTTTACTTTCAAAAGTTGCCATGTAAAGATGTGCTTAGTCAGAAGGGATAATTTATGGAGGATACCAAATTTGATTAGACAAGCTGAAGACAGACACACTGGATTATGTACACTCTGTACAACAAAAAACAAGCATTTGAAATTTTCTTTCTAAGTCCCACAGCTGCCATTATCATTCTTTTTTTGTGTGTGTGTGCGCACGCGACATTTTTGTCATGATTTAAAGGTTCCGTGTTTGAATCTGAGCATACACAAATTATTTTATTTGCAAAAACATACTTCAGAATTGTTTTTGTTCTGCAGAGTATACTAATACTATGCTATAATGATTTATACAAAAATATGAATTAGTATGTTGGTCTTTAAAGGGGTGTTTTCAAGACCTGGAATCTTAATTCTTGCTGGCATGAACTCGGCGTAACATGTCAGTTCCAAAGTAAAATGTAATGGGCCTCGACATTATTTACAGTTTCAGAAATATGTTCATTGTTTGGTAAAATTCCTTCTTTGTATTGAACCACATAAATTGTTAAGTATGAAGATTTGAACATAAACAAGCAGAGTTATGTGTCAGCGTACACTGGAGTTGATTATAATTGGCATTGAGGTTATGTTGGAAATGGTAGTAATATGTATTAATCCTTCTTCTCTTTCTTTCCTTCTTATTTTGACAGTACACATAAATACTATATGGTTGGTGAGGTAATCTTGATGTTGACCCATTTGAAATTAAAGATGACAAAAAATCTCCATTTATACGTCATTCGAACAAAAAGGAAACCACCCCTAAATCGGTTTGCTATCAAGGATTTAAATAATTTAGCTTCTTGATCATCTAATGATTTATCTGAAGGAAGGAGTGGTTTTAACAACGTACTACAGATGTATTAAAGTATGAAATTAATAGAATATCTTTTGGTTATGAAAAGATCCCTCTTTTCTAGAAATAACTGCCGAAGGATGTTGCATATTCTTGTTGTTATGTTTGTAAATATTACTTTCCTCAGTAGCTGTACTACTTAAATTTTGTTTGACCCTGAAATACCTTCTATAATTACAATGTATGAGTGGAATTATGTCACATTATGGTCAAACTCTCCTATATAATCACCATTCATGCTTTCAGCTGATTTTCAGCTCATTCCAGGTATAAATTTAAAGTAAAGCTTTTGTGGCGACTGAAGTTGACAAAAGACTCTTGGGTTACAGCGTTGGCAGAAGATAAGGTTTATTCACCATTCAGCCACCTGGCGCGGCTTGTAACCCGAGAATATTTCATCAAATTTAAAGTAGTAGTACGTGTTTTCAATACTGGTAGTAGGTTAGCATTGTGTACCATTCCGAGGTTCTGCCGTCAGATTCCACTCGTGAAGAAATTGAGAGATCAGATCAGATTTGGGGAGTGCTTGCTAACATGTGTATAGATTAAAATATATTAAACTGATTTTTCATGTCTTGTATGGGAGTGAAACTTGGTTTTAAATTAAGGGAAGAACAAAGATTGTGTCTGAGTACGGAAGAGAATATCTGGACCTAAGTCAGATGAAGTGGCAGGAGGCTGGAGAAAACTACGTAATGGGCGTTTTCATAATTTGTTCTCTTTACTGGATATATACTATACTATAATGATTTATACAAAAATAATAATTAGTATGTTGGTCTATAAAGGGTTGTTTTCAAGACCTGGAATCTTATTCTTGCTGGAATGAACTCGGCGTAACATGTCAGTTCCACATTAGATTACCTATTCAGCTACAATAAAAAGAAACTTATAATCATATGACAGGAATCTATGTGTGTGTAAATATTTTTAAACATTTTCCTTGTTTATGAGATGGATGTGCCTGCTTCTTTGAAAGCAGACGATTGAATCTCGGTCTGATACTTGATAATGCCGCTCTCAGATCGTCCTCAGCATTTCCAAGGCGTGCTCATACTTTGTCTTAATATATGATAATGCATAAAATGGTGGTTTGCAAATATAATATGTTGGAAATGGCAAGAACACATTGTCAGTTCTGCCACAACTGGGTATTCATTTTTGATGGTTAACCAAAAATTACATTTCATTATTTCAAAATACCAGTTGAAGGTTCCTTTCATTTGTCAGTTTTGGAGAAAGTCAAACTTTATGGGCACTGTTCATGGTTGATAGTGGGATAAATAAATAGGTTTCTTGGTATTTTATCTTCTTTCAACCTCTACGATATTTGATTCTTCTATGGTGCTTGTTGCTGAAGTAGTGGCAGAAACATTTTCTGATGTTAGACGTCCACTGGCACTTGTGTTAGGTTCGCCTCTAATGCCTTCATGTCTTAGCATTAGGGTGACTGTCCATGGTAAAGCATTTATTAAAATTACAAAAAAGTAATGTAAGAAGATGGAATTTATTACCCACACTAACAAACGCATTAAGAAACAGTATCACCAACCTTTCAACAAAAACTGCTCATAGGATACTGGACTGGATGAAAAGTTTGGGTTCATAGCCAGATTTCTGCAGGGTTCAGCTGGTACCATTAGATTCATTCCTAACATTATTAAGAGGGGTTCAAATTATAATGAAAAGAGTAGGCAGCTGTGACGACATGACAATTACCGGAGTAAGATTACTATGGAACTAATCTGTATGGCTGAGATTGACGGAACAAAACCAAGACATTGAAAGTAAACATTCGGCAAAATCGGGGAGAAGAGGTATAGCTCCTATTCATTCTCACCCTCCACATTAGATGGGAGTCAGTGGTCATCATGCCCCAGCTGTGCCTTATCCCGGGGAAAGGACCCCGGTACTGATTGAACGGGAGGCTCGGTGGGCCTCAGAGCTGCTCTGGACGCAAAGGCTAGAAGAAAATTCTGTGCCTCTGTCGGGGATCAAACCCTGATCATCCAGCTTGAAGTCAGTCACTATAATGACTGAGTTACCCCGCTCTGCTATAATACCGCTGTGTTCCGTATTACCAGCTTTGAAGCCTGTGCTTTGCGTGTGAATGTTAACCACAGAAGGGTTAAAATTGCACAGGCGTTTATGAGATGAATTCATAATTAATTTAGATTATACAGTAAAATAATGTGTAATGTATATGTTCAGTATATCATAATTCCTCGCTAACCTGGAGCATTGTAACAGTGAAGAGCGTATATTGTGAATGGTGATTTATATGGGTTAGTCTCATACCCAGTTCATTGCTGGTGATTGTAGCGATATTTGGTGTTGTGGAGAACGTAGCTTTTGTAGCTCTTGCTACAAGCTGCGTGGGTGACACTTTGCAGAAGGAGGAAGAGTGGCGGCGTAACCAGCCTGATGTCATGAAAACCTTAGGCGAATGGGGTCAAGATGAACGAGAACGTGAGATGACAGACTTTGAACGCGAGAATCCGAACATCCTCATGTTGAACAGCACTAGTGATGAATTCAAGAATATGTGAAGAGAAGGTGGCTTTTTGCACACAAATGTTCAGTCACATTTGCATGAATGGATGGTTTGTTGAGACAAGTAGATGATTGCAGTGGAAAAATGTTGCAATAAAGTAGAGTACAACCTGTCTTTACCAGAATTATAAAGGAATTACACAGTTTTCCATTTCAAACAGGTTTTAATTTAATACAGACAGCGCAGACTGCTATGTATTTATGATACAAGTAATTTGTTAAGACATTCACGTTACATACATGTACTTGTTTAGTTTCTGTTTTATCCTTCCCTTCTATTTTTTTTTCAGAGGACATTGACAATTATTAAGTCTGCCAGTTATGGTTTACAGTATTGGAAATGACTTTCTGATCTTTTGTCCAATTTCTGTGTATATTAACGTTCATCTTTACATTCTGTATTTCCATTTAGAACTATTGCTCTGTCTGTCATCAGTGCTATCCCTTAATTTGTGATTTATTTATCATGTTTCCTCACTGACCTTTTTCATTTCTCCTTATATCTGCATAAATGTAGCCCAGTTTTTTGCTGTTTGTCTTTATTTTTACGATTTAAGGTTCTCACGGTGGTGAGTACGAAGATGGCCGTCTTCTGGGTTGTAGCACTGCGTAGTCTCGTAGAAGTGTGGCCTTGCTGCGCTACAAGACTTCATGGCACTACAGTCCAGAAGACATAATTTTTGTTTGTAACGACCTTTCTAATTCAAGTTTCTGGATCAGTAGTTGTAAGTCTTTTGTCTACGAATTTCTTTCTCAAACTTCTAGTTTCCTAGCATCTCTGTGTGTCTCCAGCCTACATCTTTATTGCACATAGGACAATATTTTCCCTAACACCCTTCAATCTTCAGATACGCATTTTCTACTATCCTATACCTCCTCTATCTTCCTGCATACTTAATTAAATGTATACTTTATTTTCCCATTACTCTTCGATTCATTGCAAAATACCAGTGGTATTTTCTCTCTATATCCACACACCTTTTACTTAAATTCATATTCTTTCTTTCCACTTCCATATTAAACAAGTAATTTTACTTCATTTTTCACTTTGGTATTTTTGAGGTAAATTTTCTGTTAAAGACAGGTTTTAATTTAGTACGTCATGTTTCATACAAGATTTACTGTAATGAAATAATATTTGAAATGTTTACATCTCCACTAGTTTGTTTCTAGTGGCATTGTTAGCTGTTGGTAACATTTGTTTTAAAATGAATTTGCTGTGATACACATGGCTTCAGCATAAAAGAGAAATGCGGAAAATAATAATATATGAACATGTAAACAAGAAGGTATTGACAGTAATAAATCAGTATTTGTCCTTATGTTATGACATTTTATACTTTTCTATTACAGTACCAACACAATTGCAGTGAATTCCCATTTATCCAGACTGATGAGGGGAGAAGATGAACGAAGAATAATGAAACATGGATAACACAAAATATTTTGTTTGGTTAATTCACAGAATATCCCAAATTATTTAGCCTTGATAGTTTACAGTATTGTTGGGATATTCAAAGAGAATTTTTTGACGTAAATACGTCTATACGGAAGGGTCATTCAGCAAAACAGCGTTAGGAAAATGTTTAAGATCCATACCAACAATGTGTAAATATGGACCGACAATGGTCAGCTTTTATATGAACTCCTGCGTGCATAACAATGCAAGAAAAAGGATTTGAATTTCTAAAACGCCTGCAACAATATTGGCTGAGCATGCCGTAAGGCTTTCTCATTTATTATGCATGCTGTATAATTGCCTGAATAAACCGTATTGCAATCCACTCCTATACCTAAGAAACTAATTGTTATGTCGTCTGTTTATTCGGCATTGTTGTGTTTCATTACTGCTGCCAACAATCCGCTTTCGTTATTGCGGAAAGAGCTGAGCTGTGAATCGCTTGTAGAAGTGCGTCGTAGAGTAGATAATATTGTGCTGTTAAAAACGTTTTAGAATATCACAAGTACTTATCTTGTATAAGAATTATTAAGAAATCTGTGATACTGGCATCCACTCTCTCCATTTTAGTTTTGATTAAATTGGACATCGTGGTCTCTTACAGTTGAACAAAGTTTGAGGTAAGGGATTCCTATTTATTATTGTTCATCACATTTAATGTTTTCATCTGCATTTGTGAACTTGTGTAAGAGAATTAGGCTTGTCTTCTTTTGATGTAAATATGTCTATACGAAAGTGTCATTCGGCAAAAATAGCGTTAGTTAAGACGAAGATGTGTAGACTCACCACCGTGAAAACCTCAAATCTTATAATTTTAAAATTTGCAGTTTGTAATTATGATTCCATTGCAGACAACAGTGATATAACAAAATGACATAAGTATTAAATATAAATCTGAGATACCAAGTAGGATTTGATGTTTTCGGAGTGGTGAGTGTGAAGATGGCTGTCTTCTGGGTTGTTGCACTGTGTAGTCTGGTAGAAGTTTACCAGTGTTTTAGAGGTCCTTGCTGCCTCCACCATTGGTAAACTTCTACCAGACTACACAGTGCAGCAACCCAGAGGACAGCCATCTTCAGAAAGACCAAGTTTGAAAGAAGAATGTATAATAGGAAGTATGGAAAATGAAATATGGTGTATAAAATATTATACGTATCAAATGCCAGAACTCAAATATATGTCGAAATGAAATATGGTATTTTTAATACGATAAATGAAGCATGGAACATGAAATTCCACGTATTAAGTGCCATACATGGTAAATGAGACACCAAATATGGAATATGAAATAACATTAAATCAAGGATGAAAACTTAAATTTGAAATATGGCACATCCAATGTGAGAAATGGCATACCAAATATCAAAGTAAGAAGTATAACATATGAAATCTGAAACATAAAATACGGAATATGAAATACCGAATGCTCAATACAGAATATGAACCATCACACACTATAAAACATTAAATATACAATATAAAACACTACCAAATATGATTCACGGAATATCATATACCAAGTAAGGAATTGGGGTATCATATATGAAATACCAATTACTATATATATATATATATATATAAAAAGATGTATAATCAGATACGATAACCTTGAAATAAAATTAATGTAACCAGCCCTGTCATCTTATATCGTGCTAATTTGAGTACTTTCAGATAGTTGAATGTAGTCAAAGATAAACAAACTCCGGTAATGGAATTGTGCACCACCAACCACAGGGAGCTGGAGAAAGCAGGTGCAATACAATTGTAGCTTAGAAATGACATGTAGTTTATACTTTGAATGTTCGTGACAAGACGTCGAAATTGTAATATAATCTTCTTGTGTTGTGTATTTGACTTCACGTATTGGTTAAAATGAATATTTATGTTTTTTGTCGGAATTACAAGGTACGTGATTGTATACCATTTATGGATGTGTAAGGTTAGAGACGACAATTCATAATTGTGCAAATGGAAATAGCTTTGGCATGCGAAACATCAAGGAGTCTTCGAGAGCAGAGTATTTAACATAAATAATGTTTGCAACAGTTTGTACGAAATTAATTAACCACTTCGAATTTTTATTGGTCCTGTGGAATGTTTCTGTTGCCAATCGAATACCTAGTGGGCATGATCCAAATAGAAGAATGAGTGTATACATCTAAAGCAATCTTGAAACATTGAAAAACCAATAAATAACAGGAAATAAGAAACTTCTGACTCATCGTGCAACATCAATTGGATTTGTACAAATAAAATGTTTCTACTGCAAACCAACATAATTGTTTTTCAAGAAATTTTAGCTGCAGTTTGATTTGGTTGAGTATTAGCTTTCCTTCACTTCGTTCTAGGATAATTTTTAAAAGCAGACTAAAGAATTTAAGAAGTAATTGTAAAAATCCTTCATTTGTCAGTTAAGTTTGTTGATAGTAATTGACTCTCTGACAGTATCATCTCCAACACCTGTTATACCATAATCCGTCATTTGACCTTCTTGCATCAGAACAATTAGAAAAATTATTTCTCTGAAGTGAATTTCTAGGCAAAGAGAGTATCATAGCATTTCTTACCCCTCTGTCATTGACTACAGAATACCTATTTAGATCAAACAGTGATAATGTAGCATTTTGGCTTGTTTTAGTTACACTGTATTACAGTGTTTTTGTACAGAGTATACATGTGTTAAACACAGAGAGATGCACGTGGCTAGCAGGCAGTTCTCGTGGATTACCCAATGTTTTATTTCCACATAGAATGAAGTTACTTTCCACAAGCGAAGGAAAACAAGCATTGAGTAATCTACGAGAACTGCCTGGTAGCCATGTGCATCACACTGCGTCTAGTACATGTATACTGTGTACAAAAACATTGTAATACAGTATAACTAAAATAAGCTGAAACACTACAGTAATTGCTGTAATTAATTTTATTTGATGCTCACAGTGTTAATGCTTAATAAAGATTCCTGCACTCTCAAATTATAGTCTTGAGTACAATGGCTGGGGCAGGTAACAGTGCTGATGGTACATCAGCAGATTACGAACGTCAATATCAGGAAGATCTGGAAAGGGCCCAGGCACTTAGTCTAGAAAGCTTGGCACTGGAGAAATTTCGGATCCAGAAGCAGCAAGAACTTAAACAGTTCCAGTTGACATCAAGTTCCTGTAATGGTAAGCATAACATTTCAAGTGCAAATTGAAAAATCTCAAAACATTATAGTAATTATAATTATATAAAGTAATTGTCATAGTTTGATAAGGTGTATTACTTTTGCAGGAATAGATTGTTTTTTGTGTGTGTGATGTTCGGTCTGATCAAAAAGCCCTTCAACCCATGAGAGACATAATGGTTTCTGTTGACTTATTCTAATTTCATTAGTGTCTTCCATAGTATTGCAATTTTTACAAAAAATACATTTTATTTATTGTGATCTGTGTGTAAGTGCATTGTCAGTAGCTGTGACTTTGTGTGTTGAATTATAGAATGATAAATGAATAATGCATTGAAAGGATGGAGGCAGTCAGGTTTGAATCACTGGCCAAATGCCAAGTATTTTAACAGGCTTTTGTTATTATCAGTCCCTTGATGTACATGCTGAGCTAGTTTCTTAAAATAGGTCATGACTGCTTCCATGTCTTCCCAATTTATTATTTAATATCATAATTCCATTTGACGCAGTGTAATGTCTGTAGTTGAGAAAGCATCATTAAATAAACAAGAGAAAGATATAGATTGATAGTGTAGATTGTAACTTTTTGATTATTCTGAACTTAGAATTGTTATTTTCATTCTTTTTTTGATTTTATGTTATCTGAATTGTTTCCTTCATTCTTGTTTGATTTATGGTAAAAGAAGTTTTATTCTGTTCATGTAGCTTCCTCTGCTGCAGTTAAAGATAAGCGAGCAGGTAACGAGGGAGTGGAAAAACAGGCGTTCCTGAAAGCCAGGCCTCGTCCGGGATCATTCAATACAGGGGGACCACGGGTACCAAGAATCTTAGCGCCGCCTCCCTCAGTACAGCGCCGCAACAGTGCTGCAGCCGATCTTATTACGTTTGGTAGCCCGGAGGGTTCACCCACCAGCCGAAACCCCCCGTGTCCTGTGTTGGATGAACTCTACAAATCCAGCAACTCTGCCACTGCTGAAGCGTCTTCCACCCCTTTTTCATCTCAAATACAGTATTCAGCATCTGTGTCTCAGTTAGTGGAAGAGATTAACGAGTTTACAACTACAAGGCTGTCTTACTTGCCACATCCCTCTGCGCAGCTTTCACGTATTCCAGTAGGCGTTGTGACGGATGCTACGACCCAAGCTTACAGTCCATTATTTTCAGGAATACCAGCACTTCAGTCTCCAGAGCAGGTTGCAAATCTCACAGATGCAAACCCTACTTTAGACGTGCTGA
>NW_019059829.1:173937-218316 GCF_000696155.1 Zootermopsis nevadensis
GAATGACCCTTCCGTATAGACGTATTTATGTCAAAAACGCCTGTTATACGTTGGGTAGGAGAATTGTGAGGCCCCCGGAATGTGGTGGTGAAGAGGAAATTTCCTTTCCGTGCTAGGATTAAACCCAGGCCATATATCCCATGGCAGTTACTTTACTAACTGAGCTATCCTAGTTCTTTAATTTTACACAAATTATTAAAATTAATTTTGGTGATGAAACATCTTGGAAGTTGAAAGTGGCAAGATGACATTAAAATCAATCTTTTAGAATTTCAGTTGTAGGAATTTGAAATTATGGAACTGGTTTAGGATAATACTAATTGATTAGTTATTATAATTCAGTGTATTTTTATGCTTACCAGCAGAGAGTTAAGTGTCGGTTGTATGAGAATGTGAAGGTAGTGAAGCAGAGGGCAGCTCTCCATGATTCAGAACTGCAAACATTCCACTCAATGGTGAAGAAACTTCGTGGTAAGTTGTTTCATGTGAGAGTTCATTTGTGTCAACTAACTTTTTTGGTTCCAGGAAAAAATTTCCATATATTTTTAATAGGATAATTTTGTTTGTGTGTGCATAAATGTTCGTATGTTTCAGCTTCAAAATTACTGATGTGATTTTCTTGAAGTCAGGTATGAGGGTGTGCCTGAGAACCTGTCACGCATATTTAAGTTTGGTTTATGTTGATTATATGCAAAGTCTACTCTGCATGCAGCTGAATTAATGGAATGTTTATATTTCCCACCACCACCGGCATAATATTTAATCTTTACGTTGAGGGAGTCGGATTGCGTCTGAAGAAAATTGTGAGCGGTTTATGGATGAAGGAAAGGAATGTAAAAGTATACTTTAATGATCGATTTCTAGGTTATTTGTCACCATATTTTCTGTTCAGAGGTTTATATAATCTTGAATGGGATGATAATGAATATGAATTGTAAGTAAATATTAGAAGTAGTTTGTAATGATCTGTTCATTGTTCTGTCCTGCACCTGCCTGGAAGTATTGAAGAAATTGATAAGAGCCGGCATGAATTTATTGCTGAAATGTATTTATCCACTTACTCTCTAAGCTCGCTTAATTTGTTTCTCTGTACAGCGGAGTTTCCTTACGTTGATCCTTACACAAACATAGGCTTGGTGGTGAGTCCGACGATAGATAGTTCATGTGGAGAAGGAACAAGTATCAAGTTAATTGTCCATTCCAAGAATGAAGAGAGTCCGGTTATATTTACCTGTGATGGTAAGATTAATCAGTGAAAGAAATTGTGCAAATATTGTTGAAGATTTTTCACAAATACTAGGTGAAACCCACATAGTATTATTGTTAGGGTATGAAATTACGGTGATTATGTTGGGTCATTTTGGATGGCTCAGATAAGAAATGCACACAGATTTTTGGTGGGTAGTTCACTTAGAAAACATTCGCTTGGTAGATTGAGATGGAAGGGTAATGTTGAGATGAATTTTGAGGATGCAGGTAGTGATGATTAGGGATGGATGGAAATGGCTCAGGATTGGGACCACTGGCAAGCTTCAGTGCTTGTGATGTTGAGCTTTTGATTGTTCTACCAGAGGGGTGGGTAGTAACAGGGTGAAACCCACAGAATTCTGCCATTATTATTGAGAAAGACCGTAAAGGTCTTAAATGTTTGTTGGTTAACCCTTCCACATTCTGGACAGAACAGTTCTACATGTAATTTTGTTTGATATAACAAATTTAATGGCTAAATAATTACATTTTGTAAAATTAGAAATGTTAAACTTAAAATTGCTTCACAGTTGCTTGGAGAGACGGTTGTAAAGGCAGGAATTAGAATGATGTTTATGTATTGTGTGCTGTTAGTTTAAAATTTCTGGTATGTGTGAATGCTTATAAGGACTACCGTCAGATTGTGTCTGATTCAAGTTGCTGTCATACAACCATAGAGCTAATATTGCATTTTGAAATTCATGACATTTCTGTAATTTTTAATCAATAAACCATAGATGGTCTTTGATTCACTTTATATCATCTTGATAAATGTCAGTATGTGACATGAGGTCTGTACCTTTTTGAATGTTTCCTTTGTGAGTGCACGCATACACAAACATTCCTTTACACATTCTTATACTTTTATTTTTATTGCTACAGTGAGCTCAACTGTGGAGCATGTAATCCTGCATGTAGTGTGTGAACTGGAAGGGGATTTGTGTGAAGATGTCAGTGACTATGTCCTCAAAGTATGGGGCCTTGCGGAGTACTTCACGTCTCACACTACTCTGTCTGACTACGAGTATATTCATCAGTGTATAAAATTGGAACGAGATGTGGAACTCGCTATATTACAAACTGATCAACTGAAAAGGCCTTTGGCTAGAACTGTAAGTTTTCCAGTTTTCTCTGCCTCATGCTTTCTTGTAAGCCTTAGAGACGGAAGTGCCATTGGTAGGTTCCTTTTTAAGGGTACAATTTCATTAGTTTTAATGCCGTACTGAACTTGCTTATATATTGATCAGGTTGGTATAATGGTAATGGTATATGAGATTTGAATCCCGGTTGTTCCGTTTGAGACTACTAATGATTTTATACAGTCTTTCCAGCTGAATGTTAGATTTGTACCTTGAAATAACCACAAATTCTGCCCCTCTTCACCATTTACGACTATGTGCCATATTATTTAATGTCCTTTGATTTAATATTGAACCTAAGAATAGTGTTCATTATCTTTTTAAATGCTCAATAAAATTTTTGTTTTCCCAAAACAAAAACTGAAAAAACCTTTAAAATAAGTCCTTCGGCCATATGCAGGGTCAGAGATGAAACTCCCAGCAAAAGCCTGAAGTTTTGATTAATATGTTCACTAAGTAGGAATTGAGGTTTTCACGGCAGTGAGTCTGTAGACGGCTGTCGTCTGGGCTGTTGTGCCGTGTAGTCTGGTAGAAGTTTGCCGACGTTGCATAAGTCCCTGCTGCCTCTGTCATCAGGGCAATGTTTGCTAGCTGGACTTATTACCCATCTTAGCAAATGCTATAGTTCTGCTTTATAGATCTTGGTTTCCCAATGTGGAGGCATGGGTTCAGTCACAGGACATGACATTATTTTGTTGTAGTCGTTTCATGAGTTCTAAATTTTTCAGGCTCAAGATGACAAAAGAGATGGAGATTTATCATTGGAAGATTTGCTTCCTAATGAACCAGTTCATCCTATTTCATATGATGCACTTCTTATACTCTTGGGTGTGTATATTTTACAGTTTACAAGATTCCTACATAATATGTATTTCTCATAGAATGTTACTAAGGTGGAGTAAAACGTACCTCATTCTAATTTATTTAATTTAATTTCATATTTCAAATATCATACTTAATATTAGATACTTCCTATTTGAAACTCGATATTTGATTGTTTGTATTTTGTGCATAATATTCAAAATTTCATATTTGATAGTTTGTAGTTGATGTATGATATTTTATATTTCATGTTTGATATTTCATATCTGTTGTTTGATATTTTGCAATTCATGTTTCGTATTTCATAGGTCACACTTCATATTTTATTTTGATGTTTCATAATTTATCCTTTATATTTCATGGGTTTTTGTGAACGTAATGAACAGTTTGGTTCCATAAAAGAGTGAAGTTTCTTGACTGACTGAGCAACTCCCAACTTTTGGTAGAAGACGTGCACTCGATGTGTAAATAATACATCATTTTGTTTAACAGCATAATATTTCTTTACATAAGTTAATAATTTGATTTGCTAGATGCTTTTTGGTGATTGAAAACATAATTACAGACTTCATATAAGTTTAAAATTATACTGCTCTGGTTTGTGCAGAGACCCTAGAGCGGGAAATGGAAAAAAGCAGCTAGACAGATGTGCGGCCACCATGTTCCAGGCCTGATGCCCCAACTTCAAGCCAAATGCGTTGTTCAAGCTGTGAAAGCAGTCTGCGCTCTAATGGGCAACGTGGAAACTCAGGACATCACAGAATCTGTGGAAAGCTTTGAATCTGTTTGTCTGCAGTTTATACCAGCTCCACCATCAGTAATCAATAATTTTCTGTTACATGTCCTTATTAATTTATATCTGTGAGGAAAGAACAGTGATTTCTCGATTTGTAGGTGGATTAGATGTACTGGTTATAAAGCAAATGGTGTCATGGTTCGTATTTGAGAGATTCTGGGTTTGTATCTTAACCGAGAGACTGTCTGAAGTTTTTATGGCTTTCTTCAGTCTTTACAGGTATATGCTGATATATTACCTTAAATTGCCTGTGCTGTTAGGGGGCTAGTCACTGATCTGTCCCCAGAGAGACTCCAACTTCAGTCCTGGGTGGCTGCAAGATACGTTTGTGGTAGGCCCCAAGAAGGCAACGGCAAACCACTTCTGGATCACTTGCCTAGGAAATATATGAACAGGTCCCTATCAGAGGGAACTCGTTGCTAATGTCACCGGGGGTCGGCTCCGACCCGATGGTAAAAAAAGGGGGGCCCAAGAGCATGATTTTCTTTGAGTCCTGTAATTTTCCACTGCTAATCATTCCACCATTGCTCCATACTTCATGTTGTGGTGTTTAGGCTCAGGGGAAATTTATTTTATGGCTCTGTTAATTTAATGTTTTGTTATGTTTTGTATGTTTTATATATGTTTTGTTATGTATTAGTATATATATATATATATATATATATATATATATATATATATATATATATATATATATATATATATATATATATATATATATATATATATATATATATATATATATATATATATATATATATATATATATATATATATATATATAGTTGACTTCCCAAAGAATTTCCTGCACCATAGAGAGAGTGATGTGTTAGTTAAGTTACAGATTTTTATTTTGCCATGCAGGATGGCTCAAGACCTGAGATTGTCAGTGAAGATGGAGACTATTCTGTAGTTCACTTACGTCAGCCACTTGCTGACGCGATAGCTACCAACTGTGATCTGATTCGTGATGCTGTGCAGGGACTTATCGAGACCTACTGTCATGCCTTTAGGGTTGATTTTCAGCTTAACTCCAGAGCAGAATTGCCAACATGTGAGTTGTTTTGTGTGAGTTTCATAGCAGTCTTTATGGCTTAGAGTGTATGTGACTCCTGAAATTCTCATTTATACCTTTTCCAAGTTTAAATATGTTTAGAAGTATCTTGAAATGGTGAACTAGGTGAGATGATTACGAAAGAGTTGTGTTATTTTTTGCTCTGTGTTACAGCAAAATCCATTTGGGTCACATCTAAAAATTTGTTAACCTTTTCAAGTCCAAATTATTACATGTATCAATTTTAAAGAATTTGGGTTGTTTTTGTCGTGGAAAACATGAAGGAAACAATATTCATATCAATGTTTCTTTTATTCCTGAGAATTTTTTCTCTCGGTAAACTTGAAAAGGTTGAGGAGACAAGAAATTCTGATTTCTACAGCTCTTTTTATTAGTTTTGTTTTGCTGAGTGTGGGATGCTGGTGGACTTCGTGTTATTTTTATCATCTTGTGTATGAACCTTGTGGTCTTTGTGTAAGTCCCGCCCAATTCCAAGCCTTTGGTCTTCAGAGCAACCATACCAATTATACGTTTTTATTAATGTCTTCCCCATCTATTACCACTGACAAAGTCAGAACTTTCTGACTGGAATGCCATCTGCTACCATATCAGATCCCAGATTAAGCTGTCGATACTGTCTGTCAGCCGCTTTTATAACCATGTTCATGTCATTATCTTATATATTGTAACAAATTTCTGAAACTTGTGTGGTTTTTCTCCCGTAAATTTAGTAAGTAACTGACTGTGAGGTTCAGTGCCTTTTTTCATATGTTGATTTGTGAAGAAACTTGGAGGTTTGTTACCGTGTTCACAACAGCTCATCATTTGACCTTGTCTTGAGACCGTACGTTGCAGTAATTGAAGGCTTCGACTTCCTGTAAATTGAGTTACTGTTGTGCACATGCAGGTACGAAGGAGAGCAGTAGTGTACTGGATAGTGTACTGGTCCATGTTGGTGGTTTGCATCGTCTTTTGTCAGGATGGAACCATGACGAATTCCAGTTGGTAGCACAGATCTATCACGGTACTCGGCCTGTTGGACAACCGGTCCTCTCTCAGTCAGCGTCTCGCACAAAGGGATTTTATGATCGTGTGCTGTTTGACTCTTGGTAAGTTCATACATAGCAAGTGGGAAGGTGTACTCCAATTTAGAAGTTGGTTTATGCTGATTCAGTTGGGGTGGGGGTGAGATCTGATACTGCTCATTTTAAGTGGCATTAATGTTGCTTACACCTCAGAAGTTATTATGACTGTGGATTTGTTTATAATTGCTGTTGGAAAATTTAAATGTACAGATGGCTTGGTCTCTAGGTTGTAATGTTCATAACAAGTTGTATGAAAATCTGTTAATAGGTTCAAAAGTTGTTTGGTTGGGGACAGACACAACTGTTATATCATAAAAATGTTTTCCGGCAGAGAATAATAGAAGTAGATTAAAATTTAGCTACGCTGTGCTAGTAGATTATGATACTTTTTGAAACAACTTGTTTTATGTATATCTGCGTGGAATACAATGCATTCTTATAACATTCTTGCAGGATGAGTATCGAGAGCACAAGTGTGTGTATGTTGCCACGAGAAGCACGTCTTGTATTAGTCTTGTATGGTCGAACAATGCAGCCTCCAGAAAACACCGGAGAGGAACCACGAATAAATGAAGTCGAGCTCGGATGGTTTGCCATGCAGTTTTTCAACCATGAAGGGTAATACTATGATCATTATATGAATGAATTTCTGTTGTCCTATGTAGATCTAAGTGATTTATATGAATACAGTGTTGGTGTTGGACCCTGTATCCACCACACAGCATCTAAGCTGTTTTGCTTGGAGAGGAAAATGGCCTACAAAAACAAACATTCTCTTCCTTCGTAATCATTGTTTTACCCACAACCATGAGGGTCTTACACTGAAACATGCCCATCTGCTGCATTTACCAGACAACATCACCAGCTACTTGCAGCCAATTCATCAGGAAATAATCTGTCTGAAATGTGCTTACCAGGAATGCGTAATGTGCTTCTTGTTGTGAGAAATGGAGAGAAATGAACATGGAACTGGTGTTAGGAAGTGGAATGTACTGTTGTGTGTAGGAATCCATCAAATATAGTTATTCAGATCTATTTTGCTGAATGTAGCTTCGGCATCGAAGATCCATACTCTTCAATTTAAGGTTTATTATCGCTCATGTTCAGTTTAAGTGATACCATGTTAATAATCTCATGTTAAATTTTCTTCCATTAAGATTTTCACCAGTTGAGTATTTTCCAAGGAAACATTAGATGGGGTTTTTACTGTAGATATTACAGCTCACATTTTATCGTGTGTGTTATCAGGGTGATGGCACAAGGCAGTTTTCTTCTCTCATTGTGGCCTGCAGTAGCTGACAAGAGACTGGGGCCAGCTCCGTCCCCAGGCACACGCCCCCATGGTGACATCGATCCTGTTCTATGTAAGTGATTATGCTCAATTTTTTCTTAAATGCTATTACACTGGTATTTTTTCTTCACTTTTTTCTGTATTGCAGTGTGGTAGTGACATTTAAATGCTGTATATTAAAAGACACTTGTTTGTTACGTATCACGGCTTTTGTTATTTTATTATTGTGATATCAGGGGTCGAGCTGCCAGATCTGGGTGGACGTGTGGTGTTTCCTCCAGAAGTCAACAGAAGCGAGAAGATGAAGTCTGACGCACATGTAGCCCCTCTTCATGAGTGGACAAGTCTTGATCCAAATACACAGCAGCAGCTTTTGAACATCATAGAGCAGGACACTTTCACAAAGTGAGTTACTGCCCACAGTTCGTAATATCGTTTCAGTTTGTCATCATCATAATCTGTTAATATTTCCAGTGGGCAGAGAAAGTCTTTGTTGATCGTTGATTGATTTGTGCCAGTTTGCTCACAGTTCCTGTCATGATGAATCGGGTAGTTTTGCATGCTACTGTGCCTAGCAGTGATCTGAAAATTCTCAAATTTCAAGACTGAAAAACTGAATCAAGATTTTTGTTGTTGTTTGATCAGTGAAAGTTTTGAGACTTGTGCATTTCTAATTTGTACCTTCAGGTCTTGCGTAATGTCCTGATTTCCTTGTTTCAGATTTTGTTTATTATTTATTTATGTTTTTAAATAGTGTGAATAATTCTGTATTTGTAGTACAGTGAGTGATGTACTGAAATCTAATTTTATATTACTGCTGTGTTTTATGTGTCATGATAGTAATAAAACTTTTGTGTTGGGCTTTCTTTTGTTTTTTGCGTGTGTTGAAAATCACCTTCATTACAAGATTGTATACTTCCAATGTTATGCACACAATCTTTATTTTAACTTTTGTGAGATGGAAATTACATACATAATCTTCCGTTTGTATATTTGGCAAAGTTCTGCATTATGATAGAGATATTTTGTACAGAAGCAAACATTGTTGGTTCTTCAGAGAATTAATGATTTTGCTTATGTATAAATTATATTAACAGCTCTATAATAAAGCTTTACAGTATAAATAAAATCTGCTGTCTTTCTATTGATGTTTCTGTGGACGCTGTATGTAAGAAATGAGCTTTCCTGTTGCTTCTAATACGTATGTTGGATGTAATTGAATCTGAAGTTTTATACTGATAGGCCAATGGTGGAGGACCGTGAAGTGTTGTGGGAGAAGCGACATTACCTCTTCCACATGCCACAAGCACTGCCAAAGGTTCTACTGGCAGCTCATAGCTGGGACTGGGCGTGTATTGGAGACCTCCATGCAATGCTGCATATGTGGAGCCCGATGGAACCAGTCAGTGCTATGCAGTTGCTTTTACCATGGTATGTGTAAAGGTTTCCACGTGCACAACACTTTCTGCTGCTGCTCCTGTCTGTCCATCTTCTTTTCCTTCTTTCTCTTCTTTTCTCCTCATTTTTCTGCCTCTGCCACTGTCACCATCCTCTGTCAACACATTTTCCTCAACTTCTGCTGCTCTTTCTGCCTTTCCTGGTGTGTCCTATTCTCCAACTTTCTCAGTCTTAAGCTTTGTGCATAACACATGGGTCAGCTATTGTTTAAAAGTTTTGACTGCTGTTTATATCTTCCAGTACTTTCAAATATGAAACCTCATTGACCTGTATTTCTTGTCTCATCATATTTTTTCTTGTCCATCCCAGTGTCATCTCTCCATTTAAGTTTTATCTCTAGAACTCTTTAATCTGTAAAGGGATATACTGTGGTACTCAACTAGCACATTTCTTATCACTCACTTCAAAAACTAAAACGCTTTGCTTTTTATTGCAGTTTCCCAGATGTTGAGGTTCGTCGTGCAGCTGTGAACTGGTTACGTTCATTAGGGAGTGATGAATTGGTGGATTACCTGCCGCAGTTGGTACAGGCTTTAAAGCATGAGACGTGGGAGGCTTCACCGTTGGCTTACTTCTTGCTGGAGCGATCACTTACGTCACCACGTGTCGCCCATCATCTATACTGGCTCCTGGCACAAGCACTTCCTGGGGAGTTTCCACAGGTACAGTTTTGAAAATGGTGAATTTCTGTTTATTGTATCACTACTGAAGTTTGCTGTACATTTGCATAAAATTTCACATATGACTTGGTCATTAAGAAAGCACCTCAGAGGAAGGGAACAGCATTTTAAGAAAGGTCACTAAGAGACATTTACAAAATAACTTAAAAAAAATTCAAGAGCTCTTGCTCTGGTAAGGAAGTCTCTTCCCCCGTCTATTTATTCTTCTCCTCAAGGTTTTCGATCTTGGATGTCCTGAGTTAGAATCCCAGCCATAGGCAAGTTACTCCAGGCAAGTGCTGGCCTAATATCTTTAGGTGGGACCACTTCCTTCCATTGACTTACTAGTTCATCATATATAAATATTTGGTTAAGAAGGAACCTGTAATTTAAAATTTTGGGGGTGAAAACCGTCATGTTTGTTTTATGTTAGCAGAATTCCTCGGAATCTACTGCGGAGGATGATGTCAGTATAGGAGAATCTCGTTATCACCGTCGACTGCAACTGATGCTCCGCGCTTTGTTTGCCATATCTGGTGAAGCACTAAGAGGAAGGTTCCTAGCCCAGCAGCTACTTGTGAAGGTGATTATGTTTTATGGAAGTCAGTATTTACATAAGTTCAAAATATTTTCAGTGATAATGTTTGATAACAATTTTGTAACTGACACCAGTGGATTGTAATTTGCATGGAATTTTGTTTGCCTGCTTCACTCTACTAAATTTATTTTAATACGAGTAGAATGTAGTTATTCTGTAAGACCCTTGTTACAATTTATGTACTAAAATGTAGTGTTTTTTTTTTCTAATACATTCAAAATAATGAGTATAATAACATTAGGAAATATGGGGTTGGAATTTTCTGATGAAGTGTATTCTTTGTCCAAATGCCAACTCTACTCAATTTTCTACTCAACTAAAACTAAAAAATTTTGTTGTAGAATTTGTATGAAATAGCAGGAAATGTGAAGGCAAGTAAAGAGTCCCTTCGGCTGAAGGTTCTGACACGAGATTTGGAACAGTTGCATCATTCGTTAGAAGATGCACCCACGTGTCTCCCACTGAGTCCAAGCCTTGAAGTACAGGGTGTGCAGGTGCGAACCTGTTCGTACTTCCCTTCAAACACACTGCCACTTAAAATTAACTTTCTCAGCACTGAAACAGGCATCATACCAGCCATTTTCAAGGTTTGTATACACATTCAAATTGTCATCATTAAGATAAGTCCAGCTCTATTGAAACCAGTGGAATCCTATCAATTTGTTGCTAGCTGATAGGTGGCAGTCTGATTGTGGAATTGCTGTCGTTTGAACACGTGGATGGGTTTTATACAACAGTACTACACAGCGTTACATTACACTACACTGTACAGGTTGTTTTGTTAATAAGATTTATTCTAGTCTTGTAATTAAGAGGTACCAAACATGTTTGAAATTATAACCTGTCTGAAGTTTTTCCTTCAATAGTGCTAGTATATATTTTCATCAGTATGTGGGCTGTTGATGGTAAAATTCATCTAAGGAAACCATACTTTATTATGCTGGACTGTGTGTGTTATCTGTTTCACACCACAGATGCTAACCTCATTGGCTTTTGTAGCAATTAGAATTTTGTTTGGTGAATTTTATATCTGCATCCATAAGTAACTGAAATTGTCTTACAGGTCGGAGAGGACTTGCAGCAAGATATGCTCACTATCCAGATGGTTCGTATCATGGATAAGCTTTGGCTTAAGGAGGGGATTGACCTCAAGATGGTAACTTTTACCTGTGTACCTACAGGTCACAAACGAGGTATACAGCTGATTTTTGCTTGTTAATCATAACTGACTTAATACAAATGATTTTTGGTTTGTTTAATAATGGGTTTTCAATGACATACATTAGATAGCATTGATTCAGGGTGTGCATCAGCATTTTCATGTATGAATTGAAGAAAAACATGAAAAAGTCTGTTTCCATGCCAGGATTTGTTCCTGAGACTGCCTGAAAATGAAGCAGAAATTTTATCTGCTGTGCCAGGAAAGTCTGAACTAGTCTTAGGTAGCTGAGGAATTCCTTAAGAGAAGCTTAACCGTGTGTCCAAATTGTGAACACATCGTCCACATATCTATGCCAGAATTTTGGTTTTATCAAGCTGGAGTCAATGGTTTCAACTTTGAAAGGTGTCGTGAATGTGTCACATTTTTATAAAAACAGTCGTGCATGGGTAATCTTTAAACTGGATAATCCACACATGGATAATTGGGAGTTTTCTGTGCAACTTAAAATAATATCTTATGCTGTGGTGTGTGATTAACTTCACATCAATATATTTATATCTGCAATAAATGCGCGTAAAGACCAGCGAGGTACACAAAAATTAGAAACACATTTGTTAAATATGAATTCTCATAATTTTATAGAGTGAAGGTTGATTAGAAACTTTGCAGTGCTTCTTTGTTACGTTGAATGTTATTAAATATGATTTGAGGTTTTTATGGCAGTGGGTTATTAATTTATGCACACATTACTTTTTAATTAAACATGTCATAACATCACATATTTCATTTACAGGGATGATAGAGATGGTGACAAATGCAGAGACGCTGAGAAAAATCCAAGTAGAACTTGGCCTGACAGGATCATTCAAGGACAGGTCTATAGCTGAGTGGCTTGCAAAACATAACCCGTCTGCGCTAGAGTACGAAAGGGCGGTGGAGAACTTTACAGGTACTAGTTTCGTTGTAATCGATTGTGTATGTATCTTCATAGGAAAGAAATGAAATAATTGGTGCGAAGTCAATTCATGTAATAATTAGCCGTATTCCTTGTGTTCACAGCGTCTTGTGCTGGATATAGTGTTGCCACTTATATTTTGGGTATCTGTGACAGACACAATGATAACATCATGCTCAAAACATCTGGCCATCTTTTCCATATTGATTTTGGAAAATTCTTGGGAGATGCACAGATGTTCGGAAATTTTAAAAGGTAATAATCTTTAATAACTTCTTTAGAACAAAAATAATGTTTTCAGTATTTGAAGAAGTCACTGTCCCTGAATTTGTGTATGGAAATGTATGAAGCATTGAAGTTGCAGTGTAAATTACTTGAATGACTGTTAAAAGCAGCTTCTCAGAAAGTACAATTTGCAGTGACTTAAACTGATGAAAGATCAGGGGTGGCACTTTTTTTGGAAGAGCCGTTTGTCGAATAGTAATCAGCTGCTGCTCCCAGGGTTCAGAAACATCTTTCTCGGAATACAAAACAGGTTGTTTAAGTAACCGAAAATTTGCAGTCATACTTTTTGAAGAGTCTGAGCTGTTGAAAAATCAGCTGGTACTTACACGATAAAAAAAATCCTGTTATGATAACTGACACCACCCAAGAATCAAATGTCTCCTGAATGCAAACTAAATGCTCCACCACTGATTTGTATCTGCTTGTTATGTATAACTTCTCCAAAATAAAGGGAGTATATTTATTATTATGTTAACACCTCGGCAATTAGTTTATAGGGTGAAGTTGCGAGAATTGTAGAAATTTTACGGTACACAATATTTTCTAATATTAAAGTGAGCATTCTTCAGTGGAAGGCAAGGGTATAAATTGTCTAAAGGGAACAGTACGTGATGTATATTCAGACATTGAAGTGACTTTGGACTGAATAAGATCCCAAAATTTGTTCTTCAATACAAACCAAACAGCTAGACAGTAATCTCCCTGTTATCTAGGCTAGGGAAGGGGAGAAGTTGGATGAATAATAATAAAACATGGATAATCCAAAATATTTTGTTTTGTACATTCACAGGACTTTTTTTTTATGTAACAGTCACTTGCTTTTGTGAACTGCCAGTATGAATTTCACTATTATTCTTCCCTCCTTTTTATTCCCCTTTTGTTTCATATTAGCATTGATATTGTCATGTGCTCGAAGCCCTCTTTACCTGCATTGCTGTGTAGCGCACACACATATATATGTGTGTGTGCATGTGTGTGCGCTGTGGCTCTTATTGAATACTTTGCAGTTTATTCCTGGCCTGTGGACTATATATTTTATGTAAAGAAACATTTACCCACCCAGTTGTTCACTTCAGCACTGTTAAGAAAGTGATAAAACGGAAACATTAAATAATTTGATGGCTGTTTTACAACGTGAAAGCTTTCAAGTTGAGCAGACATGGGAGATAATGTCTAAGATATGACAGCTGTAAAATGTATTATGTTTGATAGCGTTTAACAGACCGTGAGAGACGTTCTTTACCATTTAATTAGTGTTGGTAATTGATTTGTGTATACTCAGGGATCGGACACCATTTGTACTGACATCAGATATGGCCTATGTAATAAATGGTGGTGACAAACCAACAGCCAAGTTTCATCATTTTGTGGATATGTGTTGCACAGCGTTTAATGTTGTGCGTCGTCATGGCAGCCTGCTTCTTAATCTATTTGGTCTGGTAAGAGAAGAGATAACCTTTTATGTGAACACAGCTATATATTACTTTATAGTTTTATAAGTACCGTATTTTCTTTTTCCATGAATCAAAGTAAGCTTAGTTTTGTCAAAGGGAATATAAGATGTGTACACATTTTGTTTCTTGATTTATTTAATGATTCTTCCTTCACTGTATAGGTAGTATAACATTGAATGAGAGGATGGTAGTGAGTTGTGAGTTGGGAAGGATGTGGGAGAAGGCTTCTATAGCATATTTTAAGATAATCTCCCATAATTTGCCTGGAGGGACTGAGGAAAATCAAAAAATCTCATTCAGGATAGCTGGCCTCTGGAACTTCACAAATATGAAACATAAATATGAACCACTCAAGCGTGACTTTACTTAATATTTTTATTTATTTATTATTAATCTGTGAAATATGGGGTCGTCTAAGTATCTAAGTATGGTGTTATGAAACCTCAATCTCTGATCTTCCCTTAGAATGATTACCTTTTTCATTTTAATAATAAAAAGTATGCCTTATAGAGAATTCTAGAATATTGTTCTGTTTGGTTGCTGCTTGTAGAGAGTTCTAGAATATTGTTCTGTTTGGTTGCTTTAGATGGCATCTTCAGGTATTCCAGGTGTAACACTTGACACAGTCCGCTACGTACAGAAGGCATTGTTACCAAAGTTATCAAATCCTGAGGCAGCAGCCACGTTTGCAAGAATGATAGAGAACTCCCTACGTTCATGGTTTACCCAGTTCAACTTCTTCCTTCACAACTTGGCTCAGTTGAGGTTTACTGGTGACCATAACGATGGTGATCTCCTCAGTTTTGTTCCTCGTACATACACGTAAGTAAAATCTGTGTGGACAAAGCTGACACTTTCAAGTTTCTAATTGGAAGTTGTGTGAATAGAAAATTTTGATGTACTAATTGACTGAATAAACTTTATACTTAATATAGCCACATGCCAAACCTGTATCATTTATCTGATATAATAGAATTCTGATCAGTCACTTCTAGATTTAAGGATTTTCTTTTTAGTTCTTAATGTCTGTGTTCCTGTTACTCCTTGTTGCCCAGTAACTTATGATCTTTTTTCCCCGAGGTTGAGGTCTGGCTCTGAGTGCCCCTTTTACAACAGCACTTTCTATGAGACCACACTCAATCTGTGACCAAGCTGGGCAGCCGCAGGACTGGCGAAGGGATGGTTAAATCCTAAAACTAGACCTTTGGGTACTAACCTGTGGAGACCCCATAATTACATGTGTTGGGATTTCTGTTATGTGCGCCACCTGCTACAATTTTCCCATGCCCATGCGTCCTTTTGTGGTCACCTCATTCACTAAACTTTTGAAAATTCTTGTGGTATTCTGGATTTTGTCCCTTCTTAATTTCTTTATAGAATTATATCGTATTAAAATTTAATTGAGAAATATACTTCTGACCATTAGTAAACAAGTGCTGACAAACACTGTAAATTAGATTTTTATTTATATATAACTTGCATATTTTTTACAGACTGCAGCAAGAAGGGCGTATACTGAGTGTCGGTGTGTATGGCTACCAGAAGCGTTATGATCCAGAGAAGTATTATGTGTATATTTTGAAAGTGGACCGGGCCAACCAACCTGACCCCACTTACTTGTTTCGCTCGTACAAAGAGTTCTGCGAATTTCACCAAAAGCTCTGCCTTCTATTCCCATTGGCTAAGTGCTACAGGTAAGCTGCCTGTTTTTTTAAGTTTATTACTCGTACTCTGCCCACTGTGTTCCGACAGTAAAGTGACCAGCACGAGAGATTGTTGAGAAACTGAATCATGACGTACTAAAAAGATTGTGTTTAAAGGTATTTTAGTTACCTGATGGACTTAAGATGCAGTGAATTAAATATTAAGGAATTCATTCCAGGATTCTCCTTGAGCAGATGATAATTATTGATTTTATTAAGAAATAACAAATGTTAATAGAACCTGAAGATCGTGACAGCTCACAACTGAACTCATTCCTAATGCAGTTCACATCTTTACAACTTGTTTCTCTTGAGTGCTATCTCATTATCATCCCGTTTCTGCTTGAGGCATCTAAGTAGACTGTTCCCTTAAGATTTTAGAATAAATATACAAGTTTGGAAAGGTGTACGATGCAGAAGACACGTAAGTCCTGAAGGCATTTTTCACATGGCAACCAATTTGGTGTGACATCTTGTAGTTTATGTGGCCACATACAGATGACAGAACTGTTGGATACCTTTTCTGCTCTCCCGCTTTTATGAAAGATGACACTGTCTTAGGAAATGGATACCTCTTGTGCCTTTTTCTTCTGTCCTCGTATGTCTCTTACCTGCACTTTACCACCGATAGGCTGCAGCGCAAATAGTTAAAATTACCTTCGATAGATTGTCGTGAATCATCATCACATTCAGACAAGTCTAAAATCTCAGGAAATGGATACTTCAAAAATATTTTCTGCTGTCTTGTTCAGGTACCGTTTATACCACCTCTGCTTTCCTAATCATCTTTATTGTCATCGAATCACCAAATAATGGCACTGATATTATATATGTACACACATAATGGGCAGTTGACCTACATGGGCTGTCAAAATCTACACTTGTTTTCACCAAACATGTAATTGATTCTGCAGTTTTAAGAATGTATAATACTCGTAAGTGTCAGAATTTCAAATTAGAGCACAGTGAACGTACCTTTACTGACCTTGTCTTTATGGATATCTTGTAGGTACCTGTTTCAAGAAAACTGTCCATTTCTTTATACAGTTCATAATTTGTGAAGATTGAAATTAATCTTGTTTAATATAAATCATTCTGCTTGATAAATTATTAGCTAAATGCCGGTCCTCTTCATCTCAGATCTTCAATTTGTAATTGTTGAATGGGTTAGCTCAATGGTAATGCATCTGTTGTATGTTATAGAGGTATCAGATTGGCGTCTTGGTTAGGGGATGTGTTGACTGAGGGTCTCAATTGTTTTCCTCAGTCCTTCCTAGTGACTGCTACGATGGTAGTGCCATAACCATTATCTCTCAATGTTATCACTCAAATGGCTCTTACGTCTCATACTGTTTTTTGTTGATTTGCATTTCATCACTGTCCGTAGCACCCTAGAGTGAAATGTGAAATTTTTATTTACGCACCATTTAAGTCACAAGACTCGTTGAAATGTTGCCTCTAACAAATTTACTTAACGGCTGTGACCTCTTATATGTACTTCACTTAAGAATGTCTCCATTACGTTTTCAGAAGCAATGTTTTTTCCAGTCAGTTGTTTTATGATTCTGACTCTGATTCTTCCTGCTCTAAAATATATAATGGAATTGGTGTTTTTGTTTTGAGAAGAGATGAATTGCCATCAGTTGGTTTGAGAGGTGAACTGTCATCTGTCTGTCTGAGAGTAACTGAACTATTATCAGTCAGTTTGAGAGACGTACTACTACCAGTCAGTTTTAGTGAAGGAGCATTATCATCTGTGTTTGGAAGTGGTGGTGATTTTGCCTTCTGGAGAATACCTTTAGGGGCAGGAACTTTGCTTTTTGGCTTCATACTCTGCCCCATGCTGTCTGGAGGACTTTTGACATCCACTGGTTGATTATTTTTCTCTGGTTTGCTTAGTGGATTTTTACTGGTTGAAGAGAGTACTTTGGATTTGTTTCCATCTGCGTTCTTTTCTTTTTTGTTTGACAGCTTTTGTTGTTTAGTGACTGCAAACACTGGTGGATTTTGCACAGAGTTATTAGGTGGTTTGTTATGGTTCTCTGGCTTGGGAAGTGGATTTTTAGTAAATGAGAATAAAGATTTTGTCTTATTTCCACCTTCTTTCTTTTCCTTTTGATTTGATGGCTGTGACTGCCCTACAGAAAGGTTTGTCAGTGAAGTCATTTGTGTAGAACTATGAAGTTCATTTGGCGCTAAGAGAGTGTTATTACCAGATGTAGGCTTAGTTTTCTTCTTTTTCCCATCTTCATTGTCTTGTTTGTGTTTTGTTGGCTGTGATTCTCCGACAGGTAGATTTTCAGGTGAAGAAGCTGGAAGTTTCTTCTTTGAATTAATTTTAAACTTATTTGCTGATAATAAGGGTAACGATAATTGTGCTGAAAGTGGTGATGCAAGTGATTTATGTGATGAACTGCTTGCAGTTAAATTGTTGTGTGGCTGAGTTGCTAGGGGAGTTGAACTTGACACTTCAAAAGGTTGGCTTCGATACACGCCAGCTAATGATCCCAGTTCGTCGCTGCTCGTAGTTGCGTTCATATTCATTCGAGCACGAAACCAGTGAATCTTGAGTCCCATGATCAAAGACATGATCAGCAGAATTACTGACAGTGTGGTGACTGCTAGTATGTCAGTATTACCTGCAACTATGGGAAACATATTTATTATTTCAAGCGTTCAGTGTGGAATATGTGCTGGGAAGGATGGTGCTTGTTAAGATGTGAGTTAAAGTGATTATAGTAGCTCCTGGCATTCATCGAAATGACATTTTGTTGACTCCAGCCATTTCTGTAATGCACGGCAGTTCTGTCTCTTGGTTTCAAGTGAAATTACTAATGTTTTTGAATGGAACTATTCAGCAAGTCTGTATGTATGGTTTAGGCTTTTAAGGTACATCAGTACTTTTGATATGAATCTGATTATATCTGCAAAGCTCTTGCTAAAGAATCTTAGAAATGCAGCGATAAATAACAGTGAAAAGTTGCATGTTTTCCAAATGCATTCTTTGTAATCCAGATTTAATTTTTAACATAAGTAACATTGTGGCTTAAATTACCAATATACTCAGTGAAAGTCTCCTTGTTCTACTGCACACTGAGATCCATACTAAAACATATTTTGAGCTATTTAAAGTACTTTATAAGGAAGATTGTGTCATGTCCACGTGTTCTCTCCCTGGAACTTCTTTCGAGCCAATTAGTGGATTTCCTTTAAATGTGGTATAAACGTCACTGTCATTAACTGCAACCCCACCTTCATATTTTACAATTTTATGTTACTAATGCCAGCTGCCACTCCCTTTGAAGTTGAAGCAACAGTAATGACACTACTAGCATAGATGCAGAACAACTTAGTAGCTGCTCAGTAAAGACTAAAGTACCATTGGTGCTGAGCATGAAGGTGGATATGTGTTCTATGAAAAATATTATTTTTATATATTACCAGCTACTAACATGTAGACGATGTGAAATTTTTTTGTATCTAACAGATTTTACATAGATGTGTACTATGGGAGTTATGCTCAGAAGTGGATCACTAACTTGGGTAATGGTACTATTTTTATTTATTACTTTTCTGTTGGCAACACCACACAGAGTACAACATCTGAAAAATGGGCATCGTATGTTTTTCACAGAGCTTGTTCTTGTAATACAGCTTCATCTTCATTCCTCTTCACTTATTTCATTACTCGTTTATATATTATACTTACGCGTTCACAAAGCACTGGTATGCATACATTGTTTGGATAATCATTTATACTCAGTATCACCTCCCCTACCATACACTCTGTAGGAGATTTGAGGACTATATTTACACAGTAAAACTTCTTGCAAGCCGTAAGTCACATAAGGACAATCCTGAACAATGCTTCCCTTGTTCTGGTCCTTTATGATCCTTTTTGTGCCATTTCATATGTCCTGATTTGGTATAAGGGCGTGAAAATGAATGGAACTGATTATATAGAAATGAAGTGTATTGTTCCCATGCCTTTGTTCATGTTGATATTTTTAATTCAGATACATTAAAAATACAGCACAGCAATACATGCTGTAATCTTTACTTATTCACAGAGAAATATATTTTTTTGTATTTGATGTTTCAAGTCTCAATTGATGTCGCACTGTAGTTTTATATGACAAATTTACCTGCAAATGTGAATTGCATGTGACTTCTTTGTTAAAGATGAAACCAAGAAATTTTTAGCAGATGTCAGTTTATAGTAAAATAACATACTATAACTTGATAGGTGGAGATAAATTTGTTATAATACAGAAATGTGTAACAACATACCTTCCAGCATTTTTTGACATGTGGATAACCTGTCTTGACTTTAGTGTACTGCGCTCTGTTCTGTTGGTGGTACATTAAAGTATGTTTGTGCAACCTTTTTGTTATCACCTGTCAGCTATCAGCCCTGCCATTTGGAAACAATTATAATCTCCCATTTTATGACACCAGTCACATTGTGTGAGACATCAGTCAGTAATACCATTGATGTAGATAAGCAAGTCTTATCACAGACCACTCCCAGTTCCATACAAATTACTTAATAGCAGGTTCATGAATCTTACATCAACATAACTGATGATGTGTAATCAGGGAAGATAAAATATTTAGGGCAGAGGATAAGCAGGTGTCTCCAATCATGATAAATTATGTGCGATGATTCAGTCATATGTGTATTTTCAGCTGCTAAGTTGATAATATTCTTACGAGGTATCAGTTTTCAGTTTGCGGTATTACTTGAGACAGTAGTGTTAATGAAATTTTGGTTGTGCTACAAGTAAAATTACTGCATAGTAAACCTCATTGCCCCCACATATAGCTATGAAGGTAACATTGCTGCTTGATACAGACTTGTTATATATGTAAGTGGGATTGTGCATAGAATTGATGAACCGTGAATTTTGTAATTTTAAATTTAAGCATGTATTGAAAGAACTAAAGTATGCATTGTGTGAAATCTTGTGCATCCTAACACTCAATAAGATAAATGTTGTAACTTTCCACTGGCTGTCAGGTCAGAAGTGTCTAGACTGTTTTCGATAATTTAAACAGAAGGCCATCTTTTCTACATTCTAAAATGATTGAAATTGGCCGGTGATGCTTGTTCTAATGTTATCTTGGTATAAACAGTTGTCTGTTTTTTTTTCTTTCAGTTTGCCCAGTGGCCTCTCTGTAGGCAGATCCAACATAAAGCAAGTTGCAGAACGACGACGTGTGGACATCGAACGCTTCTTGAGCACATTGTTTCTCATGGCAGATGAGATTTCTCATTCTGATATTGTCTACACGTTCTTCCATCCTCTTCTGAGGGACCAACAGGAGGCAAATATCAATGCAGCGAAGGTTAAAGGTAATTTTGTGTTTATCATTAGAAATGTTTATAACCCCAATACAACTCTACTTCTGACAACAGAAACTGAAAATTAAACACCAATAACATAGCCTGACACGTCATGATCCTCGGCCAGTTCAGTTGCCATCTTCACAATCTAGTTTACGACTTCCATTTTAATATTAACATCTCATGTTCTGAAGTTTCCCTATTGGATTTGTTTCTCACATCTGAGTGATTTATTCAGTCTGTTGTAACCTCCATTATCCATTTAATTTTTCTTGGCCCTGGATATTTTCATTTGCAATTCTTTCTTCCCAGAATCTTTCATTTTCTCTTTCCAGTCTATTCCTTTCTTTGTGATGGCTTCCTATACCAGCAAATTAAAAAGTCCCCAGTAGTCTGTCCCTTTCCTAAAAGAATGTAATTTTAAGTTGAAAATTTGCACTCATAATGGGGGTTAGGTTGTTATGTAAATATAAAAAAATTCTAAAAAATTACCAGCACAGCAGTCGACTCATTATTATATTTACAAACTTTTATTTGACAGTCATATAATTCAAATTGAGAAATGTTGCCAAAGTGTCAAAATTACACTTAGAACACAAAACTTTCATTAGCATAGCAGTTTTGTGAGATTCAAATATGACTTCAGATACATCACAATAGATGGATATCTCAAGGAGTAAAATCAAATGTTGCAGCAAATGGAAAAAATTTATAATCTGTAAAAGTCGTGTTTTGGACTTTGGCAATTATCTGTATTTCAATAAAATCATGTTTCGTAAGCTGAATCATCATCTACTGTCTTCAGGTATAAGGGGGAGGATAGAAACCCAAGCTGTTGGGCCCCCTGGTTGAGTTGTCTCAGGTCTGGGTTTGAAAACCTCAAAGAAAGAGATCACTTGAAAGACTTAGGCATGGATGGGAGGGTAATATTAAAATATGTTACGGAAATATTATCAGGGTGTGGACTGGATTCAGATACCTAAGACAAGAACACAGTGAAGAACCTTATGCTTCCACAAAAGGTGGTAACTGGTTGACCATCTGAGTAACTATCGAGATTTCTGGGAAGATCCACATACCGTGTGTTTAGTTTAGAATCTTACTCCGGAAAATTAAATTTGCAATTCATTCTGTGACTTCACGTACATTTTCTACCATGCCCTTCATATGCCTTCTTTTAAGAACGACGGACTCAGAGGACATCGAACCATGAATCACGACGTGTTCGTGGTCAGCTACGGTTGTCTCTACATTACCAGAGAGGAACACTTATGGTAATGGTACACCATGCCCGTAGTCTGTCTACAGTAGCTGGAGGACAGGAACCATCACCCTACGTGAAGGTGTACCTTCTCCCTGACCAATCAAAGGTTACCAAGAGGAAGACAAAAGTTGTACGTAGGAACTGTCATCCTACTTTCATGGAGATGGTGAGTCAGCACAATTTAATTTAAATGGTGTGGTGCAAATACGGAATAATTAAATATTACCATTTGATATAGCAGAGATCCAGGATACCTTAGTCAGTAGAATGACTGCCTGTGAACTGAATGACTTGGTTCAATTTCTGGTAGGGTAAAAAATATTTTTATTTATCACCACGTCCGTAAAATCTCTGTGGTCTGCTCAGTCTTGTATCCAGTGGGTATGTGCGCCTCTTTCTCTGTGGGGAGAAGGGGGATAAAGAAAGGTCAGTGTGAACCTAACCATTCACCTCTGCCTACTAATTTTGAATGCAATGATGGACTCTCAGGCCATAAAGGTATGGAATTCCTTGACCAGTTCTCAAGAAAGACCTTGTATCATGGAGTTACCTAGTAATTTTTGATCCTGTTATAGCAAAAATTTTTTTACAAAACTCTCTTAAGCTGGTACTAATCTTCCTTCACATGTCATTCTTATGATCCGTACTTTGCTGTTTTATAAATTTAAATTTGTGACAATTTGAATATTTGGTGTATGATAACCAAAATTACTAATTTAATGAACGTTGTTATAGCTGGAATATCGAATGCCATTAGATGTCGTGCGTAGACGACGTCTGCAAGCAACAATATGGAATCACGACACGCTTCAGGAAAATGAGTTCCTTGGCTGCGTATTGCTTCCACTTGACAGCGTAGACCTTGAATCTGAAACAGTGGAATGGTATCCTCTCGGAAACCTCCAGAGGTGAGGTCTCGACTCGTTGAGTATAAATTTATGAATCCTACTGCATTTAATGGGAACCTTGATCCATGAAGGAGCTGTGTTCTCTTATTACTTTTTGAGATTAAAAGTAAAAGTGATAACATTGTTTAAAGTGCACTTCTCTTTAATAGATGAGGGAATATCATATAATATTTCAATAAATTTAGTGAAAAAGTAATGAATATTATGTGCTTTATTGTGCCACTGGCATATAATTATTGTTAATGTGGGAAATTCAGTGTTCATTATTAAACTATTATGGCCATATCTGTATATGAGCTATATCAACTACTTTTTCCAAGTACTATGTATTTGGTTAACAAAGTAAAGACTGATCAATAATTTATTTTTGACAGTGTGATGATGGATTTTGTTCACGGAACGTTCATACTGGAATATGAATTTTGTAGGATGCATGTAGACTAGGGGTGTTAACTGGTCAATATTTCTATTGATGTATCATGTAATATACACATGATTACGTTAGAAAGAACAAGTAATTTAGAGTAAATGTACACAAAATACTTCTCTGTCTGAATGTTAAAAATGTTAGGTCAGTATACTTTCTAATTAGGTTGGCATATAAAGACGTCTGAACTGGAGTGCCAGCGTTAAGATAAGACTTTGGGTATACAAGTGAGAATTGTGATTGTATTGTAGTAAATGTTAAAAAACTTCAGAACCTGACATGATCATGTGACATCCATTAAATCAAGTTTGGGATGCCATGTTAGTAAGTAATATTTGAGGTTTTCCACTGGTGAATATGAAGATGACTGTCTTCTATAATGTTGTACCATATAGTTTGGTAGATAATGATCAACATTTCAGAGGAGCTTACTTATCACCCTGATGAGGGAGGTAGTAAGCTACTCTGAAACATTGCCCAATATCTACCAGACTATATAGTGTAACGTACCAGAAAACAGCCATCTTCACAGCATCACCATTTTAAATAAAAAGTATTTTCCATAAAGTGATGACACCCATCTAAATAAGATTTTAGAATTGAATTACAACATAGAACACTGGGGATACATTAACATAAAGTATTTGTAAAGTCTTTATAATAAGAGGGGACAGGCCAATTGATTTGTATGTTAACCTACGTTAATATAATAATAATCCAGTTATAGATCAGGTTTAAAAAAAGTATTTGGATTAGTTTAACAAAGGAAATAAAATAAGATTAAAAAGAAACCATGTAAATGATTTTTAGGACTTAATAATGACTTGCGTTCTCAGCCGATAGTCAAACAGTCAATGTAAGAATGTGCAACTTTAGATTTTTAGTCATCTGGGTTGTTGAGTTCTGCCTCCAAGTTCAGCATTCACTTCAGTCCTGAAGATAGAAACATCATGTTCCTTTGAAATGTTAGTATCTAGCATACTGCATGGTGTAACCTCCAAGAAGACTGCTGTTTTAACTATGTGAATAACTATACTTGTATGGTGGCCAGCGCTGAAGGGTGAAACCAACATTCAGAAAACTAATTATTCACAATATAATTTTTGACACGTTAATTATGAAATTTCCATCACAGAAGTGACAGAAAATGAGCTCTCTCTTTATGTTGTCGAAATCCAGTTCTGAAGAACTCTAGTTAATAAGCCATTCAGCACTTAGTATACATAGTCTGCCTTCTATGCTATCTCCAAATTTCAGGTGACGTGAGAATCGTGCAGTGTCGCAAAACACTCTCTCTTCATCCGTCAACTGAAAACCATATAATATGCTTTCGACAATGTTTCTGAGATGCATGAGCTGGTAAACAGTGGTGACTCCGAACAGCATTGGACTGCAAGAGAGGGATCAGAGGCAGAATTTTCTTCCAAAGTAAAAAATATGCATTAAAGTAACCCGTCATCAATATTCATGTCAAGATACATCCATGTTATGCAGTTACAATGGTTTGCATCATAATATGCCAAATTTATACATTATTTAAAACCTGAATTTTGCATCCAAATTTTAAAATATGAATGGCTCTGAGTCTAATCTGATTTTTTGAACAAATGATTAATAAATTTAATTTATTAATTATGGCAGCCCAAATATTTATTCTTAACACAGAACAGGAACTACGTATAAGCATATAGATAGTGCTCATTTCTTGTGTTTATCTCCTGTTTCATAGAATATATATTTTTGTGTCAAAATTCTTCCTTTTTTGTAGCCAGTAATATAAAGGGTTGATTGTAAAGAAAGGTGTGGTTTTTTAATACTGTAAACTGTATTTTAAAAGAACACTAAATTAAGACTATACAATAATACGTATGATGCAGCTAGCCACATTTAATGAAGTCACAACCAGCTTGTAGAGTGTACATTACTGTTTGTTAATTTTAAAGTGTATTTATTTAGCATTTTTGTTGCTGCGTACCTTTTTATTCTTAATATTTATCGTCTAACACTGTCATTTTAGATTAATTTACAAAAGTGTCCTTACATACTGTGCTCCCTGTTGAGCATTTTATCTTGTGGTTTATGATGAAATACAATTACCACTACCATTATGTAATGATGAACTGCATAATGAGTACTTGGATCTGGCCAGCTTCAACCTGTTACTGGCGTATAGTAAAACAGTAATGTATTGTGTAAGTATTGCACTTTCTTGTTAAGATTTCAGAGAGTTGAAGAATTCTGCCTATGTACAGCCTTATAAATAATAACATTTATTTTCTCCAAGAATGTGTACAGTTTACATATTTTTGTACCCTGTTTACTGGTAATAACTAATTTTAAAGGCATGATTTGATTATAAATGGGGTGGGTGCCTAACCGACCCTTGCACTGCGATCATTTCTTGCTGTTTTGTGCATTCCTATTCACTTGATCCACCAGTAGCCCCGTACCTCCCATGAAGTACAGTATCCTGCGTAGCAAGATCTCGATGAGAGCTCTTTTAGAGGTCCTAGTTTTCACATAGTCCCAGGGTCTTTGTAGAGGGCTAAGCCTCTTTAATAGGGTTCTTCCCTCAGACCTGGGCCTTTTAGTCACCTTGGTCAGGGCCTCCCAGGACTTCGGGAGTGCCACATAACCTGGAATGGCTGATGCTCTCTCTTCCATGAGATTGTGAACCAGAACTGCTGGCTCTGGAAAGGAATGATACCACCTGATTAAATCCTCCTACTTTCTGAAGTGACTGAAATGGTTTGAAAAAAATTCCTGACCAAACTGTTTGAAAATTGTCAAATTTAATTTTTAATTATTATATTAACTGACCTTGTCCTTCCTAAAATGAAATCCCAGCTACAACCTTTAGATTACTATTAAGCTATTTCTGTATCATTGGTGGACTAGTGGTAGCGTGCTTGCCACTGGATCCAAGGTTTGCGGGTTCAAACCCAGCTGAGGTCGATGGATTTTTAAGGGTGATAAAAATTTGTAGCACAGCTTCCTTCAGAGGGGAAGTAAAGCCAGCAGTCCCATGTCGTAGATTTACGATATGTAAAAGAACCTTACGAGCGTGAATGAAATGTTTCATAAGCAAAATTTATCAGTTATTTCTCATCCATGTTTCTCCTGATCCAGTCAAAACAACCCAATACAAGCTGCTGAGGAGACCAGTCTTGTGCCAGATTTCTTCCAGCATAGATGTGTATTTGATTGCTCTATTTGCAACAATATTATGGCAACAGTGACAAGGAAACAGATACGTACATTGATGTGTTCATCCCACAAATGAAAGAATATATGAATTTGGTGTCTACACATTTTTGCTAAGAATTGTAAGATGAGAAATTCACAAATTATTTTAGAACAAATTTTGAATCCTTCAAAAAGTTGACAAGTTCAGTTCTTGTATTAGTTGTGAAGCAAAATAAAAGTTATTGTTGAGCCATTGGTATTAAGACAATTTCCATATATATCCAGAGTGAAACATACACAGAAATAAGTATAAGGAAAGGAGTAATAGTTTATTAACTATTAGCAGTGTTAAATTTGCATTCCTGGTGTTCAAAAATATTCCTGGAAATAATTTGTTACATATTTGCATTATTTAAAATGAAGCCTTAACATAACTTGTTCACAGTTCAAAGAATCAACATTTTATTGCAGTTTCTGAATACAACGTTGCATTAAGGTAACAACATGTATAGAGCTTTTTACATTCTTATTGTAATATTTCTGATATATTCTTTGCTTAGTCTTCAAAATAAAGTTGGTAGTCCATGTCAAAATGTCAAAACCAAAATTTTTCAGTAAAACTTTAACTAAAGTCCAGACAATGGTAAATTGAACTAAGAAAGGAGTGTGTGTATATGTTAATGAAAATTTGAAAAGATAAAAGTGCAACTTTCAGCAGGTTTATCTGTGTTTCAATAAGAAATATGTTTGCTTGAGGGGATATCTTTATCAGTGGAAGAAAATTATGCTAAAATAAAATGTGTCATTATCAAATTCAGATTACTAATGGTAAGACAATGGCTGATTATAAGTCTAATAATAACTTGAGATCCTGTTGTCATAAGAATTCGAGACTTAACCACATATCAAAAAACTAAACTGTGTTTGTATCACTCCCAACTTTACTGCAAAAGTAGATTTGTGTTCACAAATCATAAATAAATTCTCTTAGCCACACCTAGAAATATGGATTCTGTAAACCAAAGCACTTTTCGATTTACGCGGGCCACTGAACCCTGCAAACTCACGTATAGTTTGTAGCATGTTGGTATTAACTATGGTATCACGATTAGAATTAAGAGTACGTAATTTCTTCTGCGGTAAATTTTCAGCCGTTGCCCTTGCCAACAGCTTTCTCGTATATCACGACATCTCGGGTTATGGTAAGGGCGAGAAACTGTAACGGATGTATGTGGTTGTCCAGATTTAAATTAGTTTTTGACATTTCAAACTCTTCTTAAATATTTAATGATTTATGTATAAGGTAAGTTGAAAGACACTAGTGTACTGCAAGTAGTGTTAGAAAGTGTGTGAAAATTAAAATGATTGTTTTTTAAATATCTGTGTTAGATTTCAGGGCATCCAGAAGTATGGACCTAGATTTTTCTTTACTAACATTCAGCCCGTCCCACGCGAAGAAGAATTTGAAGTTATCGAGTGCAAGCAAAAGTAAGTAATAATATCAATATGAAAATTATTTTGAAATTTTGAACTTCGTTTCTGTCAAGAGGTGTTTGATGAGCCTTGACCTAATTTTGTGACGGGTGTTTCTTGTTGCAGGATCTTCAAAACTTAAACTGAGGCACAAACAACTTTATTCAGTTAAAACGAAAGGCACAGTTCCTTGTCAGGAGAAATGTACTTCTACAAACAATTTAAAAAGTGTGCAAGAAACGTTACCAAAAATAGATTTTGCTGTTGGTGACAATGTTAAGCAGTTCTTTGGTGCAGTGCATGATAAACCTGTCATTAAATCACGTGTTGGTAAAGGAAAGGAGAACCGAGGAATTGACTCGTGCACTGTGGATTCAACTTGTGATTCAGGATGGCTAGGCACAACTACTGCCAAGAATGATCACAAAAGGTGCCGTAAACTTTCATCTGATCACTGTCTTGAAAATGGGTCCTCAAGGAAGAAACGTTCAATTGAAGTAGTAATGAATAGCTCCAATCAAAATACAATAGATGATTTGATGTCCAAAATGAATACTTGTATATCAACATGTGGGAAATCATCTGGGTCGTCATGTGGAAGCTCACGATATTTTTCCTGTTCTCAGAATGCCCCAGAATGCTCTGTAGTGTTAATTCCAGAGTCAAGCTGTTCTTCAGTGGACCAAAGATCATATGAAAAGGGAAAAAATAATGGAGTGAATGGTAGTATCATTGTTATATCTGATAGTAGTAGTACTTCAAGTGTTATTTCAAATTCTATTTGTAAAAGACAAATGAAGCATTCATTAACTTCAGTAACTAAAGAACAAAGGAGTGATGTGCAAAAAGTGAAATGTAAGGTAGTTGGAGATACATCTGATGGTGAAAATGATGTATTAGGAGCAAATAATGAGGCCCCCTGTTCTTCAAATTCAATTGTAAGAAGCCCTTTGGACTCAGATTCAAAGCTTGAGACTTGTAGTAACACCAGACATGAAGGAGGTCATGTTACAGATGTAGAATTTACACTTCCAGCCACACCACCCCAACTAAACCAAGCAAAGTATCAGGACATTAAAAATTGGTTATCAAATGTAAAATCTCTAGACAAAAGTGATTGTGATGATGCTGATGAAACACTTGAAGGAAATAGCGTACAGAAGACTGAAGAGACTGAAAGAAGTACAGATACTAATGTTGATTTGAATTCATCAGCTGAAGAAATCCTGGACAGTTTGTACGGAACAGCATGGCGCAAACAGAATGCAAATTCAAAGAGGCATAATACAGTACCCTGTAAAAAGAAATGCTCAAGAAATGTGCCTGTTGCTAGGCAATATACTGAATGGTATGAAATGCTTATAAGCCTATGCAAATTCTTTACCATTTTGTCATTAATATAATTTGTATGGAGTGTATCTTTATAGCTTGTTGACTAGCCGCATTAGGTAAGTTAAATTGGTTTTTGTGGGCTGAATAACTAAACACAGTGTTTAAGTGACAAGTTTGGTGATTGGGTTTGTCAACACTAAAAGTTTTCTCTGTGCCGAAGCACCACCTCAAGGCTTATAAGGGGCACTGAGAAAAAGCTATGTATTATAATCATCACTGGATGGAGTGTTTACTTGGTCAGAATGGTATGTATGTAATTTTGGGGTAGAGAAACCAATATTAGGATGGGCTAGATTTTTTGCTTGGATTTTGAAGACAAGGAATGCATATGTTCAGGTCATGAAGGAAACATATTGTAAGTTACTGATACATCATGGAAGTTTGTTAAAATTGCAACTAATTTGTTATCACAAGTTCACATATTATTCAAATTCTATAACAGATTTGTTGAGTTATGTTAATCATTCATTTAAATTAAATTCTTAATTAGTAACTTCTTTATTTTTGTAGAGTGATATATTCCAAAACTGGTCTTGAGAACCCTTGTGTTAAAATATATCTAACTCTCTAATGAAAATCAAACATTTGCTTTTGTACGAGTTTTAAAGTGTCTGGATCTGAGTAACAATTCAGTGCATCACAGCTCTTGCAGAAAAATAAACAAATAAGCTCTTACCATTCATTTCATTTCATGAATTACTTAGATGATCAGGAAATAATTACAGAAAATCTTAAATGAATGTGATGATATATCTCTAAATAAATTAAAGTCAAAGGCTAAGTTAAAAAATTCAGCCAACCAAAAAACAAATGAAAATAAAATCACCCCATTTAAGAGCTTTTAATTGCTACAAAAATGAGCAACGTATATTAACTACAGTTAAGTATTTTAGTCATTCCAATTGAAAGAAAATTTGAAACCTTAAAATGCTGCATATCTGTGGCTAACCGATGCAAGAAGGTGAGGTTATGTTTACATTTATTTATCAGATCCAACAAATTTACAGAATTTTATTGATATTCAAGGTGTTAACTTATTTAAACTGCTGTTTTTAGGTGACCTGAAATAACCCAAGTATTTATTATCCAGCCCTTTTAAGCACTGGATTGTTACATTTATTTTTTCAGTAAGAAGCAGAAGGTAGCCAAGAGTGGACAATCTGTTGTCAGTAGTACTGACAGTGAAGAGTTTGATAACTGTAAGTAAAGTTTGTGAATTAAAAATTTGTCCAGTTGTGTAGCTGTGTTGACTCATTTTGTGTTTATATGGGTCCTGCTAATTTTGTTGACCCACGACACAATATCCATTGCTCCCATTGATAGGATGAAGGTCAGAATGATGCTGGCTTAAGGGTCCTGGAAATTAGTGGTTAGGTCTAGTATTCTCGACATTTTAGTTTTAAAGTTACGTCATACCATGCATGATCATGTCCAACAACAGATATGCAAAGGTACTATTGAAACGGAACTTGATAAATAGAGTGTGAATTGAAGTGGTAGGTGTACAAGATTGGATTATCATGTTTCTTATAAGTAAGGACATTCTTTCTTTCTTTCTTTAGTGGTTTTGGAGGTGAAACTTAGACAGAACCTTGTAATTATGTATTTTCATAATTTGAAGAACATATAAACAATCTCCAGGTTCCACATTTCAAAAGTAAACGTGAATAGATGTATGAAGTTATTTGTTTATTTTCTTTTCAGTTTTGAAGAATGTACGCCAAAAGTTTGAATCAACCCGAAGGAATTCTGTTCTGGCAACACCAGACTTTATTGATGATGATGATTATGACAACTCTCTTACATTCTATCAGAATGTGTGTAATAGCAAGGATGTTAAGCAGGATGCATTGTGTTTGAATTGGTAATTGAACAGAATTCTTAGCTATTATTTGTAATGACTAGTAGTGACCTGTTGTTTGGGGTAAGTTTTCATTGTACAGTAATATTTTTCCAAATGTCCTGTCAAATCACAGGACAGGTACTGCGAACTTACATTTGTGAATTTAAACATTTTACATGGATGCTAGGAATGCACGTGGAACAACTGAGATCCTTTCGGCATATGCTGTAATTTGAGTAAGTTTTCTTAAATGTTCTTTCTGGTCAAGCATGCAAGAAGAACATTTTATGGACGCATTCATGTCTTTTACACTTTTCGTAGGAACTAGGTAACCTACATGACATGAGGTCATTGAACACATTGTTGCTGTAATTAGAACCAAGGTCATTGGAACACATTGTTGTTGGGCAAGGCCGTGGTCTAGGCAACACGGAGTTTTCCGTGGCATCCCAACAATTACTCCATTCACACACACAAGAAGGCAATGGCAAACCACTTCTGGATCATCTGCCAAGAACGTATATGAACAGGTCCCAGTCCGAGAAAAGGATGGAAGGATCCTGTTCATATGGACCTGTCCTCAGACAGAACACTAAATTAAAAAAAAATATATTCAGAAATAGCCACGGTGGTCCAGCGGTTAGAACGCTGGCCTTGTAAACCTGGGGTCTCGGGTTCGAATTTATAACTTGTGTTGGGCAAGGTCGTGGTCTAGGCAACCCGGAGTTTTCCTCCGGGGGCTTCTTCCCCGGTTTCTCCGTGGCATCCCAACAATTACTCCATTCACACACAGAAGAAGGGAATGGCAAACCACTTCTGGATCATCTGCCAAGAACGTATATGAACAGGTCCCAGTCCGAGAAAAGGATGGAAGGATCCTGTTCATATGGACCTGTCGTCAGACAACACTAAATAAATAAATAAATAAATGTTGTAATCACCCAATTGTGATCAGACGGGATGTTTTGATTACTAAGTTTGCATGCTAATCATATTGGGATTGTCTCCCCCACCCTATTTTCATTACTGCCTGCCATGTTTGTGGAGTAGATCGAGCCAAGACCCTTTGTCCAACTTTAATACTACCCACTCCAGGTCTTATGGGTCAGAGCCAGCCATGACCCAGGAGTTGCCTACATCACTGTGAGCCTTTTGTTTGTACGTGGAAGTGACAGTGGGGAATCTTCAGCGAGCCGTGCAATCATGAAGGAAAATCCACCATGATGATGTTATCTCTGAGTTGCAATGAATCTTGAGACTTTTTTTTTAACACTAGGTTCTCCAAGCACTATGAGCAGGCATTTACCTGTCTGTTGTGTTCTGAACCTGTTTTGCAGTCATCTGTCAGTAGTTGTATTAACTCTTTGATCCTACAGCCATTGAATGTGGCAACAAGGAACGCCCTTGGGACCTTTATGACATGCGTATTACACATTTCCAATCTGATTTTTGTCAGTGGCTGTGTGAGATACAGTGTTGTCTGACTTATAGAGTAACATAGCGTTATATTTTAATTTTAAATTTACCCCATGAGATTTGTAAATAAATAGTTTTGTTGTAGTTCACCTTTTATAATCATCTTTCCACCTCATTTGATTCTTATCATCTCTGCAGGCCATACAGCATTTTTAAATAAGTTAAGAATTGCTCTTATGTTATTTATTATTTATTTAGTGTTCTGTCTGACGACAGGTCCATATGAACAGGATCCTTCCATCCTTTTCTCGGACTGGGACCTGTTCATATACGTTCTTGGCAGATGATCCAGAAGTGGTTTGCCATTGCCTTCTTCTGTGTGTGAATGGAGTAATTGTTGGGATGCCACGGAGAAACTGGGGAAGCCCCCGGAGGAAAACTCCGTGTTGCCTAGACCTTGCCCTTATGTTATGATTTCATTATAGGAAGCCGGACAGGAGTACGCCTCTATACAGCGTGGGTGCATGCAGGCAGCTGTCTTTTTCAAACAGTGGTGATGATGGTGATGACGAGCCTGCTAAAGAGCATGGCTATATTAAAAATCATGATAAACCAAAGACGAAGAACAGTGATAAGAAATTAGAGGATTTAAAGAAAAAGAAAAATATGAAAAGGCCACAGAAAATTTTAGTGTCTCCAGTAAAACAAACTTTGGTTAAACGGACTCCAAAGACAGTGGGTCAAACCAAACTGAAGTCTTGTGTAAACAAACAAGTCGGCAACAAGTTTTGCTCTCCAGTTCTCAGCTTCTTGGGATCACTCTCAGGTACTAGTATAAGGTTTCCACTGCCACAGGTTGCTGTGTCTAAGCCTCTTCATATATCCACACCATTTTATATAATTTAGTTTACAGGATGTGCAGGAATGTTTATTGTTTCTGCCTTCTCACCATCCTGCTTTATAATTTTTTGTGGTTCATCAGTTGGAAAAGCATTAAACTATTCTTTGGATCAGGTGATAATTAGCAGGATCTAGATCTTTTGTTTCTGAGGTTGTGAAAACACTGTCATACCATTCTTGCTCAGATACTCCTGTACCAATGATAATACTGTGTTGAACAAACTATTTTCTGAGGTATGTTTGAAATACACAACATTTTGGAAATTGGTTCCACTCATGCCATCAGGTGATTTGCTGTCATTACACTGATATATTTTTTAATAATACTGGGATACTGGGAATGACCCGTTCTTCAAGTGCCTGAGCACTGCGGGTCCCAACATTTCGTTGACTCGATCTATAGACATTCGGTAGGACTCCTTGGACGAGGGATTGGCCCGTCACGAGGCCTCTACCTGTACACAGGACAGAAAAACGTGGACAAACATCCATGGTTTGAGTGGGATTCGAACACACGGTCCCAGCGACCAAGCGGCACAAGATCCACATCTCAAACCGTGCAGCCACAGCGGACCCCATTTTTTAATAATTTGTTTTGTTATTAGTAGTTACAGTTGGGGTTGGACCCAGGACCTTTTGAATTATAGGCTAGTACACTAACCACAAGACTACATACTGAAGGACCCTAGTAATGATTTGTGTAATTTCAAATATTTACTCCTGGGACCATATTTTACCAAAATGACTAAATTATTCCACTTATTGATATAAATTATTTGACTTGCATTTTTCAAAATTATTTTGACATCAAATTTTTGTATAAAAATTAGATTTCCATATGCAAGTGTGTGCGTGCAAGTGCATATATGTGTGTGTGTGTTTTTACTAGAGGATTAGTTGTGTTTTAACTCTGTGAATTTTGTCATTGAGTAATTGATAATTATTGGTGAAGAAGACATTTTCTGAAGGTTTAGCATATTCACAAAATCCCACAGAGTGATATAGTTCAGGTTCTCACAGTGACTGTCTTCTGGGATATTGTGACATGTAGTCTCATAGAAATTGACCAGTTTTTCTGAAGCATTTGGTGCCTCCATCATCAGATGGGGATGATGGAGTCAGTAAGCAAATCTGCATCACCCATTTTAATGTTATTGTCTCATTGCCTGAATTATTTTCACAAAAATATAATGATTGCTGTTTATATTTTGAAGCTGGAACTCCAAGTGGACGCTGCCACCCAGAAGCACAGTATTATAAAGATAAATTCGGGAAGAAGAAAGAAGAACTATGCAGAAAACTGTTCACAATGTACAATGATAAAATTTTTGATAATAAGGTAAGGAACAGATATTAATTGTACGGGGTCATAGGTATGGAGTGCTGTCATCCCAGTAATCTGCGTTATAATGAGATTGGACATTGACCAACAGCATTTTATATTGTTTTATTCAGATTTTATAACAAATTGTCTTTGGATGCAGAAAAAGGGGGAACTAACTAAAGGTAAAAATAATCGGAATCGCACTGAAATTTAACACAAGAATGCCCGAGTATCTCTTGGAATTCACTATCATATTCATCCAAAAGTGAACATGTTTATTAACATAGAAGAATTAACTTTACGTTGTTGGAAGCTGAAGGATCAACACTGCTATTATCAAAACCACTATCGGCTCCTAACACGGGCCAGTTCAGTTCACACCTCCGGTAAATTTAATTTAATGTCATCCTCGCCAGGAGGTCCCCACCCCAACGTCTCTTGTTTCCTTCATCTGACCCACATGTCTAACCCATCTTAACCACCCACAAGACTACACCCCATCACAATCCAGTTTCCTATCCCAGCTGACCTGACTGAGGATCCTCATGGTTTGTCCTACCTGTTACTCTCCCCCCCCCCCCCCCCCCCCCCCTCCAGTATTTCATAAGAAATGTGGAGTAATAGTTCGTGAAAAATGTTTCCAGAAAGGTTAAACTTGTTACACCATCTAAAAGCATTAATGAACATAAGAAAATGTTGATAAGCAATGTGTATTAACAGTATTAATACAGAAGTTTCTATGTATGTACCATTATCAGCTGACCTACCCCCCCACTCCATGCTGCTGAATCTTCATAGCGTTATTGCTTACCTCTACATAGTTAATAAGTGACATTATACTTTTTTTAATTATTTTGTGAGCCTGCTAACACAGTTTGTTAATTTTCTTTAAGCTTCCTCAAGATATGCTTGTGGAATGGAATGTTAGGTTGAAGCGTACAGCTGGTTTCTGTTATAATCGCCGGACAGTGATTGCGCCTGGAACCAAGATCCGGACTTCACGAATTGAACTTTCAACGAAGGTAGATTGTATTCTATTACACTGTGAAAACTGTGTGCAGGGGTGGACGATGGGGATCGTGTTCATACCATTAAATGATTACTAATAATTCAATCTACATTTAGGCGTAGCCTTGCCCAATGTGTGTTAGATAAACTTTTTGTATGAAGTTGAGGTGAATGAAATTGTCAAAAATACTTTGATTGGTTTTTACTGTGACTGTTATGTTATATCCATTGGCATATCAGAATATTGGATTGTTCTGATATACTTTACTGCCATGTGGCATGAATGTTTCTTTTCACGAAGGTGTGTGACACAGCTGATCGCTTACGAGACACCCTGGTTCATGAGCTGTGCCATGCAGCAACTTGGGTTGTGGATGATATTAAGGATGGACATGGACCCCATTGGAAAGCTTGGTAATAAGAAAGTTGTTTTATTTCTGTCATAATTTCATTCTGTAAAATACTTATATGCTTTTTGATGTATTCTGTCCTTTGACAAGTTCAAATTTTTTTTAATCGTTGCAAGTGAATTGAGTACTGTGCACCTCTGATGTGGCTTCCTTATTTTTTGATGTACACGCAGAGAGCTAGAAGGTCAGAAGTCTACAGCTGGAAGCGTTGAAAGAAGCAGGATATAGAGTTGATTTCAAAATGTGTGGTACATATACGTATGGTAAAGATGTCATGATGTAAAACATACAATAAAACCACAACTGAATGTTTTCTGTATGTAAGGTTTAGCATTTTGTTACAAGAATAAAAGGGTATTTTTGCATACCATGAGTTAACGTGTGTGTGTGTGTGGATGATTTTGGTGTAATTGATTCTTCGGCGAACTGCAGAGGTTATATAGTATTGAATTTTTTATGAAGATGATCTTTAATTGTATGTGCAAGGATTTGGGAAGCATCAGTTACATCCTTTTTCAAGGCATTGCCCTGTCTTTCACCGGGAGAGACAAGGAAACTACCCTGTGGTGGCATTAATTGTTAATGTAATTGTTTTTATTTTTAGGGCCAGGAAAGCTAGGCATGTGTTTCCAGAACTGCCACCAATAAAACGCTGCCATGATTACAACATTCAGACCAAATTCACATACAGATGCACAGGATGTGGCTACAGGTAACTGCCGACAGAATACGTCTCGTTCAGCGTATTATTTCTGGGAACAGAGTTATGTAATTAAATTATTATGTAGTTTTCAAGAGTTATGCCGCAGTTATTTTTTTAACCCTGTTTAATGTTGATCCATTTTGGAAATAATTGATAAGACTAGATTTCAACTTCATTAAAGAAGAAATTATATTGGAGCAATATGAACATGATATATATTTCACCCAACATCTTTTATTATAAACCTTAAATACCAAATTTCATCAAAATACATTCAGTAGTTTCAGAGATAAAACATGCAGGAGAGAAAGATGCACAAACCCAACCTTCACTATATATATTTTGTGTACTTTGTGTAAAAATACAGAAGCGTAATATATGATTTTAGGGTAAAAAAATTATCTTCCTCTTATGCTTGTTTTGCAGTATTGGTCGTCATTCCAAATCCTTGAATGTTGCCACTAAAAGATGTGGACATTGTTATGGCATATTTGAACTCCTTATCAATACCAGGAGGAAATCTGGCACCATTGCACAGGAGGCTCTTAAGAAACGGAGTCCTGCTGGGTTTGCTCGTTATGTCAAGGAGAACTACAGCTCTGTGAAACAGTCGAGGACGGATCTAAAGCATGGTGATGTGATGCGGCTGTTAGGGCAACAATTTTCTGCCGTGAAGATTGGACCAGATGTCAGGAAACCACATTAAGCCCAATTGCTGATATAATTGTGCCACAGTCAGCAATAGGTGGGCTGATGTGATAAGGTTTAATATGTCAGATATTTTGTGACCGTATATTCAGTAATTCATGATTTAGATTGAATGTCTTTTTTTTTTTTCATTTGCTATTGATTTGCCTTCCTAGATGATGGTTGCAGACAACCACTACAGTGACATTGCTTTGCTTTAAATTATACTATACACAGTCCTGAGTATGAACAACTTAGTTGTACATTCCTGTGCATATATTTAAAGATACAAACATTTTTAATGTTTTGCGTTACCCACAGTTTAACAGAAAATGTACTTTCAGACACCAGAATGGAGGCACAAATGATCCCATCTCACTCTGTTAGAACAAAATCATTGCCATACATTATTTTATTAATTTACTTTCTATACCGGTGGTACCACTACAAATGTAAACTGCTTGGAGCAAGTGATTCATGGCAGCGTAATGATGTAGAATTTTAAATTCGGGATCTGTGTGAATTTTACAACTTAATTTTGTTGTAAGATTACTAAACCTTTGAGGTCCATATGATAATCATGCAGGTTTTCTTTTATTTTGTTTGGATCTTTAAACTCTTGGACTTGGTCCAACATTGGACTGATAATGAAATTTGGATGTAGGACTGAATTTAATTCAGGACCTCTTTAGAGGGCCATTTATTTGTACATTATGGCAAAACAAAATGCCATTATTTTTTCCTCCCCTAGCCCAAGTCCCACATTCACTGTTGTATTTGACTGGAATGTTGTTTTCTTCATTTAACCAACTGACGCGACTGATCGCCCGAGAAGATTTTGTTGACTAACATGAGAAATATCCAAGATCATGTGATCAAACTGTAATCCATTTGTTGTGTCATATTTGCTTTGGATTCACATTCATGAAGAAAATCACTGATGCACATTTATCAGTCACATGATATTCTAGTTATTTTGATTGCTATATGAAAAAACCAAGATAAACTTTCCAACTGAAATTGCCATGCACAATATTTTTCGTTTCAACAGATGACATAACCGGATTGCTCCAGTAATAATTGTATGTAAATAAGGTGATTTTAATTTGGGGGAAAAAATATGAATACTGTAACTGCTATGACTTTCTCTTGTAATAACTTTTTAGTTTTGATAACTGTTTGTCTTCTCAGCATAACGGGCGGATAATGTTCATATAGACAGTCATTTTTAAATATGATCTAATTATTCGACCAATTGAAATTATTAAGACTGACAAAAATCTGACTAATATGAATTTTATTTTCCTGAAAATTTAAGATTGTGAAGGGTCATCTTATATTTGGGTGAATACGGTATATACATCACAGTACAAAGCTATTCATACTTTGGACACACTTGTATTTGTTTTGTGTGTTTATAGTAACTTGCCAGGAGTAAGCAGGAGGTGACGTCTGAGCAGAATTTAGCTTTGCTAAATGGTGACTGCCATGTCAGAATATAAAATATTCAAGTACTACTTTATGTCAGTAGAAGATAAAGCTCGTGGGATTAAGTTGTGCGGTGCTGTTGGAATTTGTAAATCGTGGGCATGTGCAATCATGGAAGAAGAGAGGGTGTTATAACACAAGTTTCAGAATCCTTAAAACTGAAAAAACAAATAAATATGAAGGTGGATTAGAGTTGACCTGGACTTTTTTTATTTACACAGAATCATACATGTCAGAATCACAAAACTATTACCCCCTTTAATTATATTGTCCCTCTATACTGCCGTGGCAAGGCACTAATGCCGGCAGCAAAGACTGACTGCATAGCCAGTTCAGGGCACCTCACCTTTGTGGTGCCATTCTAAACTGGACCTCTTTGATTCTGAGTGAAGCAGTGTACCCATGTCTCGTCACAAGTCTCTTCATTTCAGAAATTGCATTTCCCTCCAGTTCAGCGTAGTTCAAATGGTCGGAATCCACAGAAAAATATTTACCTTCCGGTTGAACGTCAGCTTCTTCGGATCCGCCGTGCACACACTTTCTTGAACAATAAGTGTTCACAAATGATTATCTATTTACTCTCAACACTTATGTGTACTGTGGATACAATATCTTGCACTTTAATTCATCTTTTCTTTCATAAATACCTCCTCAGTGCAATGAATGTTCACATCTGTGACAGCTGTCAGTTGCACATGACCATGTGGTCTGTAGTGACCTAATCATACACAATTGCATGTGATAAAGTCTTTTCCCCATAATGTGCATTTAGCCTGAGGATAATTTTAGCCAGTTTAACTTTCTCACATCAGAAATGTGATGATAAAGCTTGGAGTGACATTTTGTACTACTTCTAATGTGAAAACATGAAGGGTATGGTTGTGTGTGGAAAGTGAGAGCAGTGTTCCCACCATCTGTGATGAAGGGTAAAAGTCCAGTTCAATCTTGAACCAACCTCGTAACTTCCCCATGAACTGAAGTATTGAGAAGGGAGATTGTCTTATATTTAGTAAGTATGGTATATGTATTATTCAGTAAAACTGTTCTAACATTTTTTTTATGTTGGTATTCTAAAAAGTAATGCCATGTGGACTTGTAGGTAGGTATCAGTGTTTTGCTTCCATCTTTTGGGCTGAAATGTTGGTATTTATGTATAGGTCCATATATTGTCATCTTCACCACTGAAAATTCCATACATTCTGATTTTTGTGTGATGACATTTCACAGCTGTTATGTAGCTGACATGTCGGAAAAGGTTGTTAAAATATAGCAGTGGTTTAATGATATAGGATCTTGGGTATTATACAGTTGTGGTGTTGGTGGTGGAATTTTTATTAAAAACTTCATAAAATACTGCCTTGACCAATGAGAACTGTAATCGTATTTGAAGGCCTAGATAAATATTTATGGTTTATGTTAAATTCTCATGAAATCATGTTTTTAATCTAGTAAGATAAAATGGCTATTGAAGATTACTGTCTTCTGGGTTGTTGCACCTTGTAGTCTGATAGAAGTTTATCGACTGATGGTGATAATGGAGGCAGCAAGGACCTCTGAAACGTCGGTAAACTTCTACCAGACTACACGGCGCAACAGCCCAGAAGACAGCCATCTACAGACTCACCTCCTGAAAACCTCAAGTCCTGCAAAGTTGCTGTTGTTACATATACTGGTATTTTAGCTTCGTTCTCTTATTATTTGATATGGTATGATGTCCGTATGTGAATGTTTGTCTCATGCCTCTCCTCCCTATTAACTAATGAAACTGTTGATCATTTATCATGACACTGGAGATACACTTCATGCAGTTGGAGGCCACTGTGCCTTTATATTTTCAGGTTTCTGACTTCTGAGGTAAGTGCAATTCTAGTGCCATTTAATACAAGGTCTGAATGTAGTAAGATTGGATATTCCTTAAATAGCCTATAAGCAATGTTTGTCTGGAAAGTAAAATGTCACAGTTTGCAGAATGTGCATGTATATTGTTGAATGTGATGATAACTCACTGTAACAAAACATATGAAATTTGGTATGATTATAATTTAACCTATAAACTTTATGTGAAACATCTTGGGTATTTAATTTGAAAACATTGTTATAGCTTTAGGATTATATTGGTCACATTTTAAGAACAGAAAATCTCTGTATATCTGTAGTAATTATGGACAAAGATATTGATTTGTATGATTATTAATTTTAATTTCTGCTGACCTGTCCGCAAAAATGGAAGAATGTGAAGGAAATGAACATCTAGTTCTTTACAATAACTCATTTTAGAAAAAGTTGTGTTAATGTCTTGTTTCTTGTGTGTTCAGTAATACAGTAGTGATGCAGTTAACACACTTCAGTTTAACCATGAGGTAAACTAGGCAGAAGAAATGGGGGCAGCAAAAAACTGAATGAAATGAAATATTAAAAAGTAGAATATAAGCATCTAAAAATAAAGACATAAGGAAAGAATGAGCGAGTGTTCACACTCGTGGCCTTGTAATATCCTGCCAACATTAAGTGGTGTGGTATATATATGTTTGATTGTGTAATGAGGTTGGAAAAATAACCAGTTTGCACATTCCTGACAAACAGCTGGCTTAAGAATAGGCTACTTTAGTCATTTAGTTGAAGCTGTTGCATGACATCTTGTGGTAAAAGGTTCTTATGCTTTTGTTTGATTTTCTTTGTTTTAATTTGTCCTTAATTTCTTTAAAAGGAATAGTGATGTACATTTCTTTTAGTACATATTTTGTATAAAGTGTAGAACATTGGCAGTATACATTGTTATTATTCTTCCTGATCACATAAATTAAATCTGGTGTTATAAATGCAGTATCTTTATTCATACTTTTGTACAATATTAATTTTTGGAAGTAAATTTGAGTTGGGGTGAATTTTACAAGCATCCAGAAAATAATGATCAAGTACATGGTGCATAAATCACTAAATGATGAACACACATTTTTATATTTTATTGTTTCATTGCTTGGACTTGTGTGAACAGGGCATGAGGGTTTTAACAGTAGCAAATAAATATTAGCACCATCATTTGTTGTTGAGATTACTAATATGTGAACTTGATGTCCCCTTTTTTTGTAATGCAGAGTGAAAAAACCTTACACTTTGTGTTTATTCTACAATTGTAATGTTAAAGCAGAAATTGTTTTTACCTTATCTCAGTGGTTACATGCTCAAAAAGTCAACTTTCATCAGTGTAAAATTAATGTAATATTATCATCTGTGTGGGTTTTCCCTTTTCAAAATCACTTAGAATTGTGAAATACGATTGTCATTACGGGATATTATTCTGGAATTACTGTTAAATTACATTGCATATTAAAACACCTTGGTAACTTTGTTGTACGTTTTAAAGGTTAATACGAAATTCGGTAAGAAAAAGATTTTCTTTCTTTGGGTGTAATTTCTGTTGAATTTCAAATATCCCACTGCCATTGTTAATACTGAATTGGTTTTAAAAATTACAATTTCCTATTTTTATGGTTAATACTAGTTTACAACACCCATCACCTTGCCAACTAAAACGAACATAACCTAGCAACCTTGACACATCTGTGCTAGTTACTCTGTTACCTTAATTTTACCAAAGAGTAGATAGTATTCTGAACTCGCCCAACAACTATTTCCCATAGTTCAAAGCAATGTTTATTGCGCACGACTTCTCCGCGCACAATATAACAGTTGAGTAAAATATGGCGTCTTGGAGGAAGGCTGTTCAAATATGTTGACGTTAAATTGGAAATATTTCCGTTTTAGATATTTGTACAGTTAGTATAGAATGTCAGAACAAAAAAGAAATACTTTGACATCATTAAGTACAAATAAGAAGGAGAAGAAAAGCAAGGAATTGTTAAAGACAGTGCGTTTTACACTTGGATTGCCCGAATCAAATGAAGAGGCATGTCCTGAGTTCCATTACGGTGCTCTACTGAATTCCGCAGAGGTAAGTTATCACTGAAAATGGTTACGTTCTTCGAAGCCGAGACTTCAGAGTGCTGATGTGTCTTCAAAGTGTGTTTTGTGTCACTTGCTATTGAAATATACAGTGTGTTTGTGGCAAATTAATTGACGTTTGTTTCGTGTTGCAACCAAAACATTTCGTTCAGTATGAACCCATTCCCTGGTTATCTAACCGAAAGACATGCTGTATTTTAGTTGTAATTTTATACTAAGAGGATTCAGGAGAAGGGTCGCCATGTTTGAAGGGAACAAGAATGTTGTTATAGATACAAATGTCATGTGAATGTTATGGGCATTAGTAGTATCTTGTCGAGATAGGTCAGATACGTCGACTGTGTGTAGATATATTTAGTTTTTTAATTATGGCGACATAATATGTGAAAAAATTGGGAGTTAATTTGTAGGACTTTCTAAACAATGACTGCTTGCCTAGATCGATCAGATTTGGTGCCACTAGCGTGAATGGCGCGCCCATATAGCTTGAGGGAATTTGGTGGACTGTTTGGATGTAGATTTTTTGTTGCGAAGTCAAATAATTTACAATGTGATAGTATATGGAGGATGATTTATTTTGAATTGTGAAAAAGTTTGACAGTACTTCGAAAACAGTAGCTACATTGTAGCCACTTCGTGGCCATAAAGTCATAGACTTGCCATTAATTAACCCTTGGTTGTGAAGTTGGTAACGTCTAAATAAGGTGATATTTTTACAACATTTATTGTCATTATGAATGCAATCATGAAATGCTAATCGGAACATAAAATATAAAAGAACAGTTCCATGCCATATTTGTAACAGCTGATACGATAACTTCTTTCAACCAAGTGGCCACGAATACAGTTGTACTGATTAGCATCTGTAGTAATTGAAGGACGAGTGAAACGATCGAGTAATTAAATATATATATATATATATATATATATA
>NW_019059829.1:219075-248532 GCF_000696155.1 Zootermopsis nevadensis
CATAATATATCCGCTTATAATATTGTGACAAGGTTATGCATGACGAAAAGTGCGTGGTTGTATTGAAATGTGAAACATTGTTCCGACCACAGATGGGCCTGAAAATTATGTGCCACATACGTTGAAGGTAGCTGTATCTTTTGTAGAAGGTACGGTGGCTTGTAATTCGACATTTTGAGGTATCTGGCCTTTCCAGAAGGGGTGGGGCAGTCAGGGTGATCGACAGTACTCAACCGATGTGGTGTTTTTTAAATTTAACCTTTGTATTCGTTTGGAGTATTAATTTAAAGTTAGCACGTGTGGTCATCCGGAGTGGTGTATTGAAACTTGACCTTTACGTTTTAAAATATTTGAATTTGGTGTAATGTAGCGAGTTGCACACTGCATTCATAACGTTTGTGTTCCTCGTTAATGGTGGCGGGTGGGGAGTCTGAGGATGCAATGGGATAGCAGGTAGTGTTCCATGCCATGTTGGAAAATGGTTTACCGTCTGTACACGGTTTGGTAATTAGTGGGAAGGGAATAGATTATCAGCATTTCAGCTGGGAGGGGTGCATGGGAACTGATTGTGGGGTTAGCGACCTGCTACTGCGGCGAAATGCGCGCGTCTCAATATAATATTACTAGCCATGTGGACTGGAAAGTGAGGCCGGGGTTTGCAGCCATTGTGAAGGGAATACGGCACGAAAGGAGGCAGCTTTAGGCGAGCGGACATATTTGAAGATGTGGGAGGTAGTGGGGGAGTTGGGACCTCACGTAGAATGCAAGAATCACAACATTGGAAGGGGGAGGGTAGAAAGAGAAGGTGATAAAGCAATTTAGATGATAATCCTGTTGACGGCCGTCATGGACAAGGAAAGAGCCGTAGCATGGTTGTTACACCGGCGTTGCTGTATGACGCCGATTTTTTTATTCATCTGTAACGGCACTTGACGTGTTCGCGATCTGACGAGCATATTGTGCGTGACGGTAGGCATGGACTTCATCGGTAGACTGTAATTGATGAGTCACAATTCCGACGCTTTGTAATTCTGAGATAATGAAAAAGATAAACATATCAGCGCGAAATAAATTTCTGTTCCACACAACGGAAATGGAAATATATTAAACTCGTATAATTTTAATAACAAACTTTTGCAAGAATCGTCCGAAAGAATAATCGAGAGCTATCGCAGAACATTTATATACAATTCTGAAAAATCGGGGACGATTAACAGTTGTTCTGTGGCAGCAAGGACCTCTGAAACGTCGGGAAACTTTACCAAACTACATGGCCCAACAACCCAGAAGACAACCATCCTCAGACTTACCGCCGTGAAAACCTCATATCCCACACAAATTTTTAATGGTTCACAGTATGGCTTTAAAAAAAAATCCAAAATGAATGTAGTTTCTTAAGTTCTGGACAATATAATTTAGTTTCTTAATAAATAATTATACAATCGTAAAACCTTGCAAACTGTGCAGTGTATTGGAATATAAAATCATATATACAAACAAAACTGAATAATTATGCAGGAACCCTTTTTCTGGATCTGTAAAAAGTAGTTGACTGTTCATCACAAAATAATCATAGACATGTTATATTGGTATGGGGTACATGGTATCCCACATATGCTTAAACAGTCTTACCTTGCAAATAGAAGCCAGACAGTTCAAATAAGTCACAAAAAGAATGAGTGTTAGCAAGACAATCTATCAAGTAATATATGTATTACATATGGGGTCCCTCAGGGCCCACCACTAGTACTTTTACTAGTTAGGAAGTAAGAATTGAATGAGTTTGCTATGCGTTTAGGACTGTTTATAAGACTATTATTTACAATTATTTATGGGGTCTCTTCTGCTGTGCAATATTTACCTGTATCATGTTTAACACTTTTCCGAATAGTTCTTACTTACATGATTTACTTAAATCTAAATTATTGGCTCTGGTGTTGGCACATTCCCAAGGATACCACCCCTCATAGTCATACATAGCGCACCTTGACTGACTTTCCCGTGGGAAGAGCCACGTTTCCTTGACAGCTCTTTTAATTTTATCCACGTTATATTAATGTTAAACAATATTAAGCAGTGTGTAATAATTACAAAGGCTCACTAATAAACACAGGATTTGTTTACTCTATTTTACATTACTTTTAGTTTCACTTGAATTTTGCGTTACTTGGACTCATATGTTGTCTAACTATAGGTTTCAAAACATTCTGTTCCGTTATGTACACACCAGTTGTAATAAGTTTCTGGCATGCAAGGGATGCAAATTTCAGAAATTCTGCTTGTCTCCTGAATGTGAATTTTTAAAATGAAGATGTAACTCTTTCAAAATGCCCCCATGGCATAGTTGGACACCTTTACTGTACTTTATCTATGGCCCTTTTGTTTTGCACAATATTTTGACATTGATACATTTGATACCATACTTAAATATGTGGATTGGCAAGTATTTAAAAACAAATATTTTTTTTCTCCATATTTAGAGTTGTGTACATTTCTACAGTATCTGGATTTGGTTTACTGGTTAGGTCAGGCTTGTTTAATTTACTTAAATTTTTTTTTTAACAAGTTTAGTTGTAGTTCTCAACCCAGTGATGTGATTTGTGTTGTCCAAAGTTTGAGTAAATTAAATATTTAAGTTGTAAATGAGGAAGTAGTAAGAGTGATGTCAGATTTGTTAGAATTATTGAGTAATATGCTAAAATGTTTGCTACAGTGAATTAGTAGCATTTTAAAGAAATTTTTAAGAAGTTTCAGTTGATTTCCTTAATTTACATTCTGGCCGTCATTGAGCAGATGAGAAAAGGTGGATATCGTAGGCTGAGAATTCTTACGTTGTATGATGGCGTAAGTATGCTAAATGGGTTTAATAAGATGGTTATGATATTAAATTAGTTTATTTTTCTTGTCATCAAATGATCCATTCAACATTTTGACATTATTTATGTATATTTCAGTTATAGTATGTTAAATATATATATATATTTTTTTCATTTTCCAGAGGAAAAGGAAAGCAAAACTTAAGTCAGTTGGCCAAGTAAATGGAGTCGATCCACTTGCTGAAGATGATGATGACAGATTGAAAGAAATTGCAAGGCAGTTTGAAGAGAAATATGTAAGTACTGTATATACATGGAAGAGCAAATGTACACTTGTCACCAACACGTTATATTTATTTCTTTGAATACAAACCTTTTTCTCACCAGAGGATTCAACTTATTGTTTCAATCACATTGTGAGTTGGCTTTATATTTTTTTTTTCTTCTGAGAAATAACTATGTTTGTTTCCCAAGTGTTTCGAAAGAAATTGTTTGACTTTTCAAAGAATTTCCTGCACCATATAGTGAGTGAGCGGGTGAGTGAGGAATACTAACCACTTCACCAGCTTGTCTGGTCTTGACATTTCAAAATAATGGTGTGCCTGTGTATAAGCATTTTTTTTTTTTGGAAGGCAGTATTGGAATATTGCAGGATACAGCTATAGGGCTGGAAGTACGAATAAAATAATATCAACTGTAAAATAAAAAAAGATATGAAAATAACAGTCCAAGATTTTGATGGCTGTGGTTGTCTTGGGGTTCCTTCTATACTTTTTCTGTTTTGATTTACTGATTTTCTATGGCACACCTACAGTAAGAAAATTTAGGATGTTCATTACAGATTTTGCAGTTAGTAATTACGCTTTTGAATGAAAATATGCAGAGGCTGTTTTCCTTTCCTTAACCGCTTGTCCGATTAATTTTTTTTGTGAAAGTATAATCCAAACAACATTTTTTTTTATTTCAAGTTTTGGAATATACCCACAAAAATAAAATTAACAATGTGTGTTCCGATGGAAAATATTTTATTGCACTTACAAAAAAAGCTCAATCAGTATAGGGACTGGCTACAGACTTGATGACCGGGGTTCGATCCCCGATGGAGGCAGAAGATTTTTCCACTAGCCGCTGCGTCCAGACTGACTCTGGGGCCCACCCGGCCTCCTATCCAATGGGTACCAGGGACCTTTCCCAGGGGTAAAGCGCGTCCATGGCGTGTTGTTGACCATTCACTCCTGTCTAGTGCCGAGGTCAAAAATGATTAGGAGCTATACTGTCTCTCCCCCCACGCGCCTACATGGCATATAGTGGGATAGCTTTACTTTTTTACTTTATAAAATGTTTACATACTTTTAATGATTTTTTTCCAAGTTATCTCAGGTCAATTTCGATTGTTAGTAAAAATTAACTTTAGAGTTACAGTACACAGATGACACGGCCATCATTGTTAAAAGGAGAAGTTTAACTGCTTATCGCATATGAAAATAAGTTTTGCTTAGTGAGTGGATTATTTCTTCTTAATTCTTTTAGGGAGTTGGAGGTAAAAAGAAGCATGGCCGGTACGAAGATTATGTTGACCTCGGTGCTGGATACGATGAAACTGACCCATTCATTGACAACACTGATGCTGTAAGTGGAAATGTGACTCCAGCGGAAGTTGGTAGAGGTATCATAAAGCACAGTTAATAATTGCAATATGTAAAAAGTGATTATTATCTGCATGGTACTTGGTCTTGCATGAGAATTTGTAATTGTTCTGTTTGTCAAGAAATTTCCTTGTTTTTGTTTATTGCTGCTGTCGCAGGTCCATCATCGGATTTTAATCTCAGGAACAGTCCATGAACTATAAATTCTTGTGATGATGTGTTGTATAATTTAAATAAAAAGCTTCTTGGATGTTATCCATCGTCTAATTAAATAATAAAATTGAACGACATTTCAGAGATGGGACCCTATCTCCGAAACGTCATTCAATTTTGTTATTTTGTTAGACGATGGATAACATCCAAGGAACTTTTTATTTAAATAACTCGCCAACGTCACAAACTTTTAGATTTGGGATGGTGTGTTGTAATTTGTAAAAATATTTTTTGTACTTTGTGCATTGTCTAAATTACAAATAGAAATTAAATGAAAAGGGACGCGGGAAATTATTGCTTATCTGTGTATTGTGCCTTGTTCCGAGTTTTGGCGCTCTAAACGATTAAGAACATATCTGAACCAATAAATGTGTCACATGGACTTATTAATGGTTCCCTTATTAATTCTGTGCAGTCTCTTGGGTTTGACACTGTCTTGTCTTTATCAGCGTACGTTGTTCCTGTCAAGTCTTCTGTGCGAACGAGCAAAATGACCTTACCGCAGAAATCGGGATTTTAAAGTAACTTACATGTTACATATTGGCATTTAACAAATCAGATATTCTTTGAGGTGGCGTTTACAGTTATGTATTGTAAAACAGCTACCTACACACAGAAGAGGCACAGATGTATCTGCAAGATACAAAGATACAAAGAATAAGTGGATAATAGTATGTCTCGTAAAGTAAAGCTGTCTCACTATACGCCATGTAGGCGCTTGGCGGGAGAGAAGGTATAGCTCCGACTCAATCTTGACCTTGGCACCAGATGGGGATGAGCGGTCAGCATCACGCCCCGGCCGCGCTTTACCCCCAGGAAAGGACCCCGGTACTCGTTGTATAAGAGGCTTTGTCAGCCCCAGTATGTCTTGTAAAAATTAAATGAAATCCGTGGCGTAACAGCTCCAGAGAGCCAAAGCCGACTAGCTTGACTGCTGTCCTCACGTTCACATGCCTAAGCAGAGGTGAACGATCATCCAACCAGATATAGGGTGACGTGTGGTCAGCACGACGAACCCTCAGCCACTGCTAGCTTTCCTGACCGGATTACGCTACTGATCATAGCTCCCCAATTTCCTCACGATGCTGGGTTGGCACCGGTCCCATACACCGGTCGAAAGCTCATGAGAAAATTTCTTCTCCCCCGAGACTCGAACCAGCGCGCATTCCGTATCGCCGGTCCGAAGCATGATGCCTCAGACCGCGCGACTACGGTGCGGGACCCAGTATGTCTTGTACGGGTAGAAATACTAGAAAATTTTAATATATTCTGAATGAAGTACTGATATTATATGTACTGTGCTCGAGACAATAGATAACACATCTTTTTTATATCTATAACTTGTTTCTGTCTCTCATTTTTTAGGCTGAGGTGTTTTATAGCAAAAAATGTTTAGGAAACATTATTTTTTTATTTAAGAATAATAAATTGTTTTAACGCTATATGTGGGGGTCTAATGTAACAAGGTGACGTTGGAGTATGATGTAAATATTTTCCCCTTTCAGTATGATGAGGTTGTTCCTGAGGAGATGACTACAGCACATGGTGGCTTCTACATTAACTGTGGTGCTCTCGAGTTTAAAGAAATATCTGACCAGTCAGACGCCGAGGAATTGAAGGAACTGAAAACAAAGAAGCGATTTAAGGTAAAATCATGTTTTTTTTTGTTTATTTGCCACGTTATCGGGACACCTACTTATGTGACGACATCGATTGCCTTGTTTTATTCTTTATTGATAGCTGTTTGCTCTGCCTGGCTTTACTCTCATTATCATTGCTAGCCATGACTTTTGTGCTAAGTGTCGGATGCCAGCGAAGTCTTATCTGTGTTAGCGTAATGGCCGTAACAGTGAACGCAGCTTTAACCGATTCTTCAAAAGCTTAATTGTTTTTTTTACTGCTAATGTAACCTCTGTCTTATGACGTGTTTATTTTATAAATGTTGACCCATCCGTTGGACTAGAATTTTTCTCTCTGTAAAATCTGATTGGCGACTGATTGTATTTTATCATTTCCTGCCTCCAATAACAAAGTGGAGTTTTTCAATCGTGCACACAAATTTTGTGAAGGACTCTGCTACCGTGGAAGAATAGACTGGACGTACAACGACATGAAAGCTAGTGGTCAGAGTGGCATTGAGACATTTTGAAGGAGTGTTGCATAGTAGACGCTCAGTTTTGGTTATAACACAGTTCAGAAACCAACTGCGCTCCTCTCATTCTAAAATGTAAATGAAAGAGAAAGGGAAATAAATGTGAGATGGCTCTAGAAACGTTGGCAGGAGGTTTGGTTCGCTGTAACAGCGTTTAGGATTTTATGTCATTTCTTCTTTTTCAGCGTGTTTTAACTTTGGCAGAGGAGGAAGACGCAGAAAGGAGAAAAGTTGCAAACATTGTTCAAATTAAGGTGAGTAAAACCGCTTATCTTCCTTTTCTGTAATGTGCAGGATCCCTTACATTAAGTTATGTAAGCGTTCAAATTAAGGTGAGTAAAACCACTTATCTTCCTTTTCTGTAATGTACAGGATCCCTTACATTAAGTTATGTAAGGTATAGAAATGAGGGGCAGGGCACACCACAAATATGTTCCGAAGTATCTTCTCCGTGAAAATAAAATTGATTATGGAGAATTTTGTGTTTGTATTGAAACTGGATTGTTTTGTAATATGCTCGTTTTTACTGAACTTGCCAGAATAAATCTGTTGCAAATTTTAAAAAAATCAGACGATGGGGAAAAGTCCAAAAACCCAACAGTCCAGATTGTCGGAATAAGTTTAGGAATGCGCCTCCGAATTCTCCCGCTATCTGATCTGGTGAACCGTTTCGTCACTGCAGAACTTCTTCAACAGGGAAGAATGAATGCGTGCATCGCTGAATATGTTGACCATTCACCTCCATGATGTAACTGAATGCCAAAGTCATGTGGTTGGCACTCCTGCTTCATATTTGGGAGGTGCCAGGTTTGAAGCTCAGTCCGCAGACTGACTGTCCTGACTGAGGTTTTTGTGGTTTTCCTCGGTCCTTCCAGGCAAATGCTGGGGTAGTATGTCATGTTAGGCGACTACTGCGTCTTTCCATATCCTTTCCAAATTGTTAGGTACCCCATCATTTGATATTATACAGTTTCTGCTACTGGCAGCATTGCGAAATAAATTATAAACAAGTAAATAAATCATATTTTGTGTTAAACGTCCTCTGCTTATCCTACAAGCTATTCATGGTGTGGTGCTTGGGCACAGGGACAACTTTATCTCTACATTTTTGTAGCAGAACCATTTTCACAGAACATTAAGTTGGTAGATATTGGTAAAGCATTTGAACTATTTATGGAAGTCGGATGAAGATGTTTTTGGTGAAAAGTTGACGATATTTTGGTGGATGTGACGGTGCTGCACCTAGTTGAAAGAAGAGGGTGGTTGGGAGGTGAAAAATACTTTATGAACTTTTCCTTTTCATGTGACCCTTAGATTCTGTGTCATGTTGCCGTATATTTTATAACTAACAAAATACTAACGTCTCAACTTGCATATGGCAGGTTTTTGGTTACAATCTCCAGCCAGGAATTGACCTTCGTTATAGGTTATTTATAATTTTTGTCATTCCATAATATTCTGAAATGAGCTTCACATCTGACTTTTTACGTATGATGAGACAATAATACATCACTTCTTTGATGGCCTCATGGATTGGTAACGCAGTCAGATTTTTTGCTTAGGACACTCTTTTGTGGAAAATCTGCACATATTTCTCTCTCGTCTTCCCATACTATTTAATTTTAATAGAAAGTATGTACAACCGATTGCCATTAGGATTATTAGCGGTGGTAAAAATTCTGGTTTTATAGTTCAGGAAGTATTTTGTGGAAATGCATGTACACAGAATGTTCTTATAAACTCATTTTTATTTAGAAATATATGCTAGAATTGAGTCCTAAAATATTGTATTTGTTCTGTAATTGAATTGTTGTTTATTTCAGTGGATCTGGGTGTGTCTTTAAATTAAGATTGATTTAAATTAATTAAAGATATGATGAGGATGCACATTTCAAGTTACCGGTTTAATTTATTGTGCTCATATAGTGGATTTTAAGTTAAAAATACTCATAAAACAAGTGATATTGAAAAGGAGATATGAAATAGGATTGGGGACTCTATGCTTGTCTAGTCGAAGGCTGGCGTTATTTTGGAGCAACAGGTATTTTTGTAAAGGAATGTGAGAAGCAAATCTATTAATATTATCAGTATCTCTTTACTAGGAAAGTTTTATTCACTTACAAATGTTAATGTTGTTTAAAAATACACTTAAAGCTGCACCTTTGTTATAAGTGAACCATTATCGTTTAGCATTGGCAGTGACTATTATTAAATGTATTCATTCTAGTGCAAACGGTTGTGTTGCCGCTTGTCGAAGTCTCGCTTTCTACGGTTTGCGTGCGCACTCCTCTTTGTGTTAACCTGCTTGTATGTATATTTCCTTCCCTTCAGAACTCACTAGCTCTGCACTGAGTGTTTGTTCCTCTGTTTGCGTGCTGTGCACCATTTCCTCGCTCGCTACAGAAACACAAACACGCTAAAAATTTGCAGGCGAGTGGGCGGGCAGGGCGCGCGGACATGTGCAAGTCATTGCCAGTAGGTGGCTGTAGTGAGGTGAGAAAGTTGACTGTACCAATTTTGTTTGTTCTTTTGCCTGCTGCTGTGAAATTTGTAGGTGTTGAATGGTAGTACAGAATGTGTTCTTGTGAGTCCGATGTTTGACAGTGATTTAGTATTGTGATAGGGCTATTTTCTTGCATCATTTTCTGTCTGGACCAAAAAGATGTATGACGTTTTGGAACCTGGCTATGTCTGTCTGTAAGGTGGAATGGTGTCTGCTCTGTCTCTGTATCCACAATGTACATATTTTTGATCAAAGAAAGTTTTTATTATTTTGTGAAGTAGAGACTTGACATACAGATGATGCATAGAGACTGAAAATTTTTACGATGATAACGAGATGTAGTTAATAGAAGGCACCTTATTAGATTGCATAAATCATTGTGAAAGTAAGAAAAATATAAACCGATGTACTGTTCGCGACTGTAATCTTGAGACTTGCAAGGATGCAGGAAGTCCGAAGCGTTAAAGGCAGATGCTATCATTCCTCCTTTACCCCACAAGTCTCAAGATTACAGTCGCAAACAGTATATTTCATCCACTCCATTCTTAAAAGTATAGATTATATCAAGGAAAATATTACCGGAGATTACAAGGGATAATAAAAGATATGAGGTCTCTGTCATATACTACATATTCTGTGATTTGTGTTGTAATCTTATAGCCATCCACGTATGATGTACAGGATGCTGTTTTGCAGTGACGTATTTATTATTGAATCAATTTGTTATATTTTTCTTATCAGTTTTAAACCACTTGAACTTGAGATAAGTTAAGATAATTTGACTATTTTTAAAATTTATGTTTTCTAAATAATTTCAGTTATATTACTCACATTTAGATGTCGAAAAACTTCCTGCTCCAAATTTCAATCCGGGTCTGTCTTGCGACCAGAGGTTATTAACTTATAATGTTCAGTACTGTGAGTTCACTTAAGCAGTTTCCAGGCTTAGACGTATGCTGATTGTAGTCTACACGTTTGAACTGGCATGTACATGCACTTCCACATTTATAAGAGGCTCTTTTATGCAAGTAATATGTGATTATTGAAGTTGATATGTAATCATGACTGAAATTTTCTGTGTGTTGTAATCCTGTTGAACGAGTGGGATGTCGCACACACAGGAAAAGTTTGAAAAATGTCTTGACCATGGACGATTAGTGTTTTTCCTGTCTGGACATGTAAGGATAATGTGTGTTATAAATGCCATAAAAACTAAATTGGGATCCATTGATGATTATGGTGATGCAGCTTTGCAGTCGTTGTGTGAGAGTCTGTTGAATTTTGACAAATCACAAATTCATTTAAACTGAAAAGGCTTTGCAGTTAACCTGACAAAAATAGAAGGTGCAGAAAGGAGAAAGTGTTTCAAATTATTCCAGACAGAGAAGTAACAGGGCCATGAACAAATGATTATTCAGAAATATTACAACAGTTTAAGTAGTAGCTCCTCCACACCCTAAAAACTGCATCCTGGCTGGAGAAAATGGAAGGCAAAGTGTGTGCTTATGTACAACACATCAGAATGTCTGGCTGATATCGGAAAGACATAAACTATCTTGTTTAACCCAGCTGCCATCACAGTCTGACATTTATTATCTAAAACCCTCCAGTGCGAAACTACTTCTTAGTGAGTGCTTGCTCATCAAAAGGGTTAGAAATTCTTGCCAGGTGAAAACTGTGTTAGGTGATTTTCCTGAGAATTATTCTTTTATTTTTAATGATGGCTCAAGGATACCATTGGATTAATGCTCAACCAACAGTTTCCCCGCCTTTATTTATTTTAATAGAGCTTTTCTACGAGTTTACCCATGAAAAGTTATTGAAGCCGAACAGGCTAAATGTATCTATGCCACCGAAGATGACCCCTTGGGGCCAAAACGCGTGTGGTCTCTAATATACTGTTCAGTGTTAATAGTTGTTGGTTATACAGTTTTATAACTTTTACTTTCCAGCTACACTTACTGACCATTCTTAAACACAGTATTTATCAGGCACTGAAGAATAGAATCAATTTCTCTGATAGTTCTGCAGCTCAGTATAAATGGGTGTGGGTGGGGTGGAATTCAACTACACGTTACACCAGGAGGACTTAAAAGTGCCAGGTGAGTGGCACTTCTTTGCCACTTACGGGAAGAACGCTTGTGTGAAGGTATTGGTGTAACTCTTAATAGACTTGTCACATGAGCGAGTTTGCATTGACTTTATTTATACCAAATTATGACTCCATTGCAGCTTTTTGAGGGGGCCTGTTTAAGTTTAACTAACGCGAACGTTAGAGAAACCACATACGTGTGCTAATGATATTCTGTGAATAAATATTCACTGTATGTCATCTCAGTGGAGGAAATTCTTTACCACGTTCACAAGAGCCCACCAGCGGTCTGTTTTGAATCACTGTATGTGATTCAGCATCCATTTATTTTTTTCCCTTGTAGAAGTTTTCCAGATAGTGTAATTATCAGGTAGGATCTAATATCTAGCAGGCTGTTTGGCTAGCTATTTGTTCACGTATTGTGAAACATTTATGTTTGATAACTTGTAGCATGACTTTGAAACATGTGTAGGTACATTGTTATTTGTGTTCGTTTGGTAAGTTCGGAGAATATAGTGTTGCTGACCTAGTGAGTGTGTCGTGTTTGTCTAGAGACTAAGAATGTTGTTTTAACCCTTCAGCATGGAGTGATATATTGTACATGCTCGGCATATTTTTACCCTGTTGAGGAAGGACTTCTTCATATCTGACGCAATTTTCGTTTTAAAGTTATGTCTCATTTCTTAATCACATGAAATTAATTTATACCAAAGAGACTTTTCTGTAGTAATAAATTGAATACAAATGTAGTTCTCTTTGAAAGGGATGCATTGCTTGGACGTGAAGATTGATCAGTCAAAATTAAATTATCATGGATTTAGACGAAGAAATAGGCATTTATTGATACAAATGACAAACATCATTCAACTGAGGTACTCCTGAGGAACTAATAGTCACTCGACTGGTCAGCAAATTTCCTCTCTTTTATGCTACTGAAGGTTCCGTTGCCATGTTCATATGAGGGCATTTTGTCTTTACTACACACCCCTGTCTTCTGGCACACGTTTATATAAATTGACATTTAATCCAAAATCTTGGAACACAGTAACAACCCTTTGGAATGTTTTATCTGAAAGTGCTATCATTGGGTTTCCACATAAATATGTTGTCTGCGTACAGCATCAATTGTCTTTCTGTCCAATTCATTACAATGTTAAACAGCGTAGGAGGCAAAGCACTTCTGTCTTTAACCCCTGTTAATGTTTGGAAACTTTCATATTATTTTGCCATCTATGACTGCACTGTTTTCACGTTTGACGTACATGTTCGTAGTCTTTTGGATGCATTTTCCCTTTGTAATGTTTTACAGATATTGTGCCAGTTTATACTATCGTATGACTTTACAAGATCTGTAGAAGTCAAACAAATGTGATCTTACCAAACTCCCATCTTCTTTGTGAAAATGAAATCACTGTTGACATATTTATTGTTGCTAAAACCATTTTCTGTGCCTGTCTTTCTCCAGTCCCAGTACTGAGTCATATAACTCCAGTCCACACACACTGTCTGTATTCCTGTACTTTTTTTAATATTATCCCCCCATGTATACCTAGTCTTGCGAAAGGTATCTTTTCTTCAGATTTTTAAACTGAAATTTTGTATTTTGCATGTCCCCCCATGCGTGTGTTGTTTTGTTTTGAGCAGCAGTTAATTTGAAATGCAGTGTATGTAAAGGAACAAGAAATGGCGAAAGCTAAGTACTCGACGTAGACAATGATTTACTCACCGATACAAGTTGAAGTTTGTGTTTCTGGTTGGCATGCTTTTGCTGTAGTGAAAATTTATTATGCATGCTGGTAAAAGAGAAGTATTAGTCTTTCAGGTGTGTTGACATGAAAGTCATTTTGCGAAGATTCATAAAATGAGGGGTTGGTGTGAACAATGATTCTTGAAACATGAATAGCTTGCCTCGTTCTTTAATATTGAGCAGGGAATTCTGCGATCGACCGAATCAAGCTTGCCCAGTGCTGGTGAAAACAAGCTGGCAGTAGCTAACAATGCTCTACACATCACATAGGCTAGCACAGAGGCAGTGATTTGTCGTTTATTTTACTACTCACTGTCTGTGTCATTGTTTTATGCAGTTTATGTGCTGAGATCAGTCCTCTTTGTTTTTCCCGCTCTTGTAAGATTATTCAAAAATAAACAGAGATTGTGAAACATGCAATTGAACAGCATGTTTTTATATACTTTTGTGAAAAAGAAATCCTATAAATTATGTAAATTTTTTGCAGTAAATATCCTGTTTTCAAGTTCTAATTTTAGAAATGATTTTTAAATTGGTGGAAAAACGTGTTCCATTGGATCTGTCTCAAGCAAGAAATATGGTAGACAGAATGCTGTACTAAGGAAAATTGTATCAAAATTATAGAGAGATTTCAAATAATTGAAGGCGGTAATGAGAGAAGAATACATTTTTCTGACTGGTTTCTGTTGGCGGCACATGACAGTGTTCTTCACTCAAAACTTAACATTTTTCACAGATGAAGCTTATTTTCATCTGCTTGGGTATACCGGCGCTAAAAAATAATAGGTATTGGAGCAGTACCCGTTTATGATCAGAAAGTTGATGTGTGTTGTGCTTTTGCCTCAGATAAAGTTGTAAGACAAATATTATCGAGGAAGTCTTAATTGGATAAATTTGCAGGCCCCTTTTATGTGTTTGAACTGTATTATTCTGGTATGGAACAGTTTGAACATTGAATAGGAACCATTTCTAACATTTTCACTTTGATGTTGGATATCTATATTTGTTGGAGGCTATTTGTGTCACTGGCATAAGGGCAGGGGGGCTGCATTTATAGATGGTTTTGTAACTTCAAGTTATTCCTTAAATGTTCTGAGTTTTAAGAAAATGTTTTCTCCAGTGAATTTACAAATTAAAAATTTTGTGTTGAAGGGATCGATGTTTATGTCACCAGAGTATCTGTTTTCTGAATCTATGTATTAAAAGTTAGTTCTGTTGCTTGATTTTTTTCAAAATACCTCCTAAAGAGGAATTTATATATGCTACTGCATGAAGAATGTAATTATGTGCTGTCTCTCTGCTGTCGTCAGACACATTTAACCTCCCGTGGATATGACAAAGTAGTATGGAGTTGAAGGATTGCATGATTGATGTATTTTAAGAGCTGACTTAACAGCTTATCAAAGCTTTTAATAAAATTCAGGAACTTATAACTAATCTAAACGTGTAGTGACATCTTCGCATTAAGTGTAATGCGTAGATTGACATGTTAATAGTGATACTGTCATGTAGAATTTGATATTGACATATACTTGACTCCAGACATAATGGATTGTTATATCATGACCCAGGCAGCTGAAATTCTGAATATTGCCATATGGATCCTCATTTGTGAAAACTGGGTACACAGAATACATCAGTTAATATTAAGATAAGTAAGGATTTCTATTGTGCATGTCTTACTCGCCTGGAATGGAGAAATTTAAAATCTTACGGGTATCATTGAGGAAAATGGCGCTGAACACAGGATGCATCTTCAGTCTGTCAAGACGTGAATGATGTAATACTAAACACAAAATATACTCCATTCTTATGCTCGAGTTGTCTTGTAATTTAACTTTAATTTTTGTGGGTAACTGACATTGGCCGTGTTTTTATTTTGTCTTCTAGAAACCAAAGGTGCAAGTAGGAGAGGAGGAAGAGGAACTTTATAAGAAGAGAAAATTAGTGTCTCATGACCGGGAAATCCTTAAGAAGAAAAAGAAGCGTGCTATTGATGATTTGGTTAAAAAGAAGTCTGTTACGGTGAAGGATTTGCTGAGGGAGAAACGGGAGTCTTTGGAGCTGCAGACTGTATCTGGTATGATTTTTAATTTCTTGATTGCTAAGAGTCTTTTTGTGTGCACAGTTTGAATCTTACTGAATGCTGTGTTTGAATGATTAGCATTCTTATGCCATATTTCATTTTGTGGTTCTCTGAGGTTTTCATGTCCTCCTTAATTCTTCCAGGCTAATTCTGGACTCAGTTCAGAAACTGTTATTAAATAAAGTACGTGCTAATAATCTGTCGACGAGTAATACCCAGTGCTGATGTGAGTCAATGTTTGGCTTTAATGTTTCAAATTGGGCTGTTGGAATCCTGAACTGCTTTAACTTATCTTATAGACAAATATTTTCGCGCGAGTCGCTGTGCTGGCCAGTAAGGTGCATGCTCAAGAAAGCTCTGAACGTGCAGTACATGGAAGGTGCATTTATTCGCAGGAAGTCCGTGTGCTTCTATTGCGGTCTCCCACGTAGGACACAACAAGCAATTCCCCGCTTCATACGACACCCCATGCTGCTTATGCAGCTCACTTGTTATCGCTTACGTAGGACATTGCCTGAGTGTGATGTTTCATGCACAGTTACATGAATTACATGTCACTAATGCTAACTGTTGGAACAACACCTGAATTATAATATTATATAACATTAAAACTAAACTGATAATATGATGTGATAAATACTATGAAAAGTTTAGTAATAACATTAGAATTCTCGCAGAAAGAGAGACCTAGTGATAAGTACTTCAAACAGATTTTATAAAAATTACAGACATCAGAAATGTTACTTAAGAATTAGTAATTAATTAATTGTTTTGTTATATTGGTGGGCTGTACACTCAAAATTTTCTGGCTAAGTTATATTACCTTTATGTCACATTCTACTTGCAGGTGTACAGGTTTCACCAGAACAGAAGAAGCCGGCCGTCTCGAGTCCTGCTGCCGTCGCGAAACCAAGTAACACGTCCATCACCGACACCATTGAATCGGTAGTCAGTGCAGCTCGAGAAGATGATACAAGCAAGGACAGTGCAAGTTCCATCTCAAAGTCAGGTATGGACTGGCTGGATCGAGGATTTGACAAGCCACTCGTACAACTTACTGTTCCTGAACATGAGGGCTGAAGTCGCTTGTCAGAGAGAAGTTGCTGGAAATATGTTAGAATTTTCAGGATGAATGGTGGCACAGCAACATAGTATTTTCTGAGGGTACATGCACAATTGTGTGTCAACTAGCGCTGCTGTATCTTGTCAAGTGGTGAATCAAATCAGTTTTTGTTGCTTACCGTGATGCTCTCCTATGAAGGATATAAAGATTTCAGTTTATAAAAGTAGCGAATGTGTAGATTGTGGTCTTCTGGGTTGTTCGAGTTTTGACTTTGATGTTTATTCTCTGCTTTGTAAGTAGTTTGTGATCGTAACTTCACAAATTTGTGTCTGAAGGTTCACTCATTACAACAGACTCTGAAGAGAGCCTTGATGTGGAGGAAAAGGATAAGAGCTCAGCAAATGAGGAGGTGAAACTTCCAGATCATCTGGAGGAGGATCTGAAAGAATTGGTTGTGGCATTGAAGAGGCGTGCGTCCGAATCGTCGGCGGAGGGCAAGTGCAAATTTTTTTCCACAGAGGTCAACAATATGCTTTTGAGGTAAATTAATATATTAAGTTATTCTGTAGTTGGATAAGTTTGATCATTAAACACTTACTTAGTCAATCCTCTTCTACCAGCAGGTGTCAAGGTTTGGCAAAGAGTACACCAGGCCTTTCTATAAGAAGTATTTATTATTCTCTTCTTCTTCTATGGCTCTCTGGTCCGTATTTGGTCCATGGCCTCCTCAATTCTCCTCTTCCATTCGGTCCTCTGTTAGGTCCGTCTGTCCGAGGCTTTGATCGGGGTTTCGAAACATCTTCCTTTTTACGGTGCAAGGTTGTTAGCCTTGCGACCAACCTTCAACCTGGAGGACCAGTGTACCTGTCTTAGTCTGACCTCTCCCCCTCGACCAATCTGGCTAGGGAGGCCCTACCAGTAGCTGTGCTACCGCCAGCGTAGCTCTTGGGGTCACTGAGGTACTCAAGCCCTGGAGAAAAAGTGAGATAGGAGAGTCGCAGAGTGATATAGCGACAAAGACACAAAAACAGAATGAAACTGACCAGGCCTCTGGTAGTTACAGGAGAAATTTAAGAGGAGTTACAGGAAACTGCAACCACTAGGAATTGTGGGTAGGTAGACGTACGAGACCCAATGTGCTCAATTCAAGAGTCAGTAGGGGATGTGAAGGGCCTGGGTTGGCAGGTGGTTTGGGGATGTATAGGGTGATTCTTAATTATGTGCAGTAATGATAAAGAAGTTCCTGCCTCATCTCCTGTTTACATTTTTTAATAGGAGAATAACCTTGATCACTTAAAACATGACAAAGTGCGTGGTTGATGAACGTGAGTACAGTTGTTTTATGTGATAGACATTGGACAGTCACCAGCTTTTGCACTAATGTGAGCAGTAGCCTAGCATCCAGGGTGACCTTGACTCTAGTGTCAGACGGGAGAGGTTGAGAGAGGCTGGACTTGCTTCTGATGTAATGTTTTTTCTGTAGTGTACGATTGTCGTTGGATTGTATTTTAAATGGTACGCCTATATTTTGTGGGTACCTAGTTTTAATATCAGCCAGATTATAGGCTCTTATAAGTGAAGTTTTTCTTGATTTTCCTCAGCTCCTCCAATAAAATGTGGAATAATAACTTCAAATACCTGTTACCTTCCAAATCCTTACCTGTCCACCATTCAAGTGCTGTAACCTGTACATTTGATAATGCTCCATTAAGCGGCCTAAGAGTCAGTCAGTCTACGTATTCTTTGTTCATGTTTTTTTTTGATTGTGTGGAATTCTGTTAGTTCAAACATCCAAGAAGACTAATTTGTAATTTACGCTGGTTCCTCAGTACTGATAAATGCATTTTAATGAATGTTGGAATCGGTTGTTTCTCCAATAAATTTTTGCTTCAAGTGATGCTACTGCTGTAGTTTGGTTTACCTGTGTCATTGTTCATTGAAGGTGTCTACATACATTCTGGTTAATTGCTCTGTAGGTTGGAGCACAAATGTCGAGTTTTGCCATGCAGTGCTCGCCAGGCTGTGTATGGTCATTTGGCAACTTATCTTCCTTGCACCAAGGACACCCTCATCAAGAGGGCCAAGAAACTTCGGATTAAAGCTGAAGAAGATAAAATTCATGAGCTCATGAGAAAGTAAGTGTCTTATATATTTTATATTTTATGATAAGGCTGTCATGATAACATCTTATCATATTATTGATAATTATCTAAATATTCGTAGTGAGTGGACGTGTCTTGCTAGTGCCCGTGCTGTGCCTTTACAACGTGGTGCAGTTATAAAGGAATCGGCTGACTGCAGTATTCCGGGGCAATGACCGCTAGCGGCGATACTTGCGACGTGTGCAAGAAGGCTCTCTACGGAAAGCAGAAACATATTAGATGTTGTGGGCCGTGTGCTTCACGTTTTCATGTCACTTGCTTGAAAATGAGTGAGGTGGAGTATTCATTCTTTTTGTCTGATGGTGTTTCCACCTACAATTGCGCAAAGTGTGTAAATGCGCTTTGAGGCGTTAGTGGTGTAAACACACCGCCAAGGAACTCTCGTTCTGCCTCTGCCTCGGAGCTTGCTAAGAAGGTAGTGTCTCCTGTAAAGGGACCGATTCTGACAGACGTTGGGGATTGTGACTCTCTCGCTGATAAGCTGGAGATGGTGAGGCTCAATGGAGCTAGCACTCACAATCTTGTAGAAAACTTGGTGCAGTTGGTCCTCAAACTTTCTGAGGATGTGCAGCAGCTGTGCAAAGATAACGAATATTGAATTGAATAATTGATTAAAACTATTGTTTTCAGATTGAAAACTATAATTGATAGAATGATGCCGGCTGTTTTGGAGAATTATTCAAAAGAATGCCAAAGAGTTGCTGAAGAGAAGTAAGTATTGTGTCCATGTTATATCCAATTTTTTTATTTATTTTAAGAATAAAATGCCCTTCGTCTACATGTACAAATAAATTTTCTTGATATGAACATATAAATGCAAGGTACATAAGAGCTATGAACATGGATTAAAATGTAATTTTAAGGTAATTAAGTGAAAATACATACAGTGCTGGATAAGGAATGGTAGGTGGGAGGACTTTAACCCCTTACCCATGATTGGGTATTATCTGCTGTCCCTCACAGTAGGATTTAACCTTGTTTTCTTGTTCCTGAAATTTAGGTATACAGACAATGCCGTTGGAGACCGTGGCAACCTAATGCTATGTAATTCATTAAAGTCAGTAGTAAATACATGGTAGAGGCACGAACTTGTGAGGTCATAATGACACTGACGACACTTAATACAGAGTTATTAAAACAACACACTTTCATTTGAATTCCCTTATTTGCATTTGAAAATGATTGGAGTGCTTTTGGTTCCTCAACGTGTTTTGGCCAAAATTAAATGATTATTACGTAACACCATTTCAGAATGCCTCATTGATAATCTGACCTATAGCTTTTATATTCTAATGCAAAGGATTATTGTATTCTTCCATGGTGGCAGAGTCCCTCACAAGACGTGTAACTGAAAAGTTCCATTTTGTTAAGGCAACCTGTAGGAGAGGAAACAGTAAGGATAAAATCAGTTGCCTGTCGGTCAGTCTGCCGCTTCGAAGGATAAAAACAAATCTTTGCATAAGAATATGGAAGCTGTTGGTCAGATTGCCATTTGGACATTCTGGAAAGGTGTTATATGTCATTATCAACATCATCATGATTATAATCGTTTGATTTCGGTCACAACGCGTTGAGAAAGCCACTGCGCTTTTGTCGTCTTAGATTGGGCGTACTGTAAGGAAGCATGCTGCCACGTGCGTAATCTGACAATAAAAAAGTCCTGCACTTTACTCTAATATGAAATAACAGTGAAGAAAGTGGAAAATACAACTGTGTTTTGAACAGAACTAGTGGAGTGTGTACACCTAATATTTTGGCCAGGAAGTTTTGGGATGGTCCACTGCTGTACTGCAACCTTACAGGGATTTAAATCTATTATTTCCCTAAGATAAAGGTTAAAGAGATGCTATTTTAAATACTTGTATGTGTTTTTAATGGGGTCAACAGTGGCCGCACGGTCTGAGGCGTGGGCCTTGTGCCGCTTGGTCGCTGGGACCGTGGGTTCGAGTCCCACTCAAGCCATGGATGTTTGTCCGCGTTTTTCTGTGTCATGCTGTCCCGTGTATGGGTAGAGGCCTTGCGACGGGCCGATCCCTCGTCCAAGTTCTACCGAATGTCTATAGATCAGGCCAACGAAAAGTTGGGACCCGCAGTGCTCAGGCACTTGAAGAACGGGTCGTCCCAGTATCCAGTGTTTTTAATTACAATTATATTTTAGTTTTGTCATCAGGGATGTGGATTGGATTCCGTGTTTTTGGGCTCCATGGTGTTGTGGCAATAAGTGCAAGGGAATTACTAACTTAATCATTCAGTCTGTGCCAGAAGTATTTTACTGTGATGAAATGGTTCAGTTATAACAAGGATTTTGCATGATTTCCATAAACTGAGGGAATTCTCGTTCTTCCATCAGCCTTAATCCAGCACTGAGTACCTAGACAGTGATTAATTAGTTTAACATTTTTAGTTTTGCACTGTTGTCACTACATATTACTTTCTTAAAATGTATTGCTTCATTCAAGTATGAGTGCTGACATGTGATGTTCTTTTGTTTTTTCAAACAGCCCACAAATATACTGGGAGTTATATAGGTACTACTGGTAAGAGACCCCCCATAATGGGATGATAATTAAAATCGGGGCTTTTACACCAGTGGTGCTTTGCCTTATTTTCATATGCTTGGTACACCAGTGCTTTTTATTTCGTTTTAGGCATGAGGAATGGGAAAACTGTATAACCATTTCTGTCGTGGTTGATGAAGGGCCAGTTCACAATGACGGATTTGGAATCTGTTTGGATGTTAGAAAATTGTTTATTTCTGAATCAGGACCTCATGATGCATTTTTATATCGTGCCATGGTTTATAGCTTCGCTACTTCATATTCAAGAGGTTCTTTGTTCACATCAGGAAACTTACTCGCGTTGTTGAGGTTTCTTCATCCCTTCTGGTCATATTCCATGAATCCTTCATATAATGACGAGGGATCAGCAACTTTAGGTTAGTTCATTGATCACATAAAATATTTACTCATCAGATCCCTGAACACACACACAGTTTTGCAATTCTCGTGGATATGCGGACAAGGAGGGTATTTCTAGAACTCTGTCTGTAGCTGTTCTCTTTCACCGATTTCTTCATATTAATTAATATTATCCTACCTTTCATTGTAACGCCACGGTGGTCTAGCGGTTAGGACGCTGGCCTTGTAATCCTGGGGTCTCGGGTTCAATTCCCGGCGGTGCCCGAATTTATAACTTGTGTTGGGCAAGGCCGTGGTCTAGGCAACACGGAGTTTTCCTCCGTGGCATCCCAACAATTACTCCATTCACACACAGAAGAAGGCAATGGGAAACCACTTCTGGATCATCTGCCAAGAACGTATATGAACAGGTCCCAGTCCGAGAAAAGGATGGAAGGATCCTGTTCATATGGACCTGTCGTCAGACAGAACACTAAATAATAATAATAATAATAACCTTTCATTATTATGCGTTCTTTGCGCACAGTGCATGAAATGAATGCGTACATTTCTGGTCATGTCTGTCCATCTGCCTGCGTGGTAGGAGAGGAGCCCCTTTGTGGGTTATGTTGGGTTTTGTAATGTTCCGTTGTGTTAGATGAGGGTGGTTGAGATGGGGTAGGTTAGATAGTATTGAGGGCCCACTTAGCCTTTTATTTATGAGAGATGCATCTGCTGGGTATGTCCTGTTCAAATCTAGGAGTATTTGTCGACTGTACTTTATGTTGGCGTAATGGTATTGTTCAGAATTTTCCCACTGTCCAAACAGATTCTAACCTCACAGCAGTTCGTTGTTACTGGAACATTTTTGTAATTTGTTTATCTTTATTACTCTAAATTAACAGGAGTAGAAATATAATATACTGATATTTGCAGTTTCAGCTTTATGTATACTGAAATGTTTAAATGTTTATAAATGTTTGCACCGTCTTGTCCTCCTCAGTCGACTCTTGGAAACATGTCGTTCAAGTCAGTAATGTGACGATTGTATAAGCAGCGTTGTTGAGTTAGTAATTAGCAATTTCTACGGTGTACTTGAACATTTACCTTACAATTTTGGGCGTAGTTTGGTGGACAGGTGGAAGATTTGAAATTTTGTCCGTCATTATCGTTCACAATCAGTTCAACAACATAAGATATTTATTAGTAAAAAAAATTGTTAGTTATGTAAAGGTACCAGTCTATCAGTTGAGTAGGTCAACAGGGTGCATTCTGGATATGAATTTTCTTCATTTCAGTATGGAAGATACAATTGGAATATTTTGAAACATATATCAAATGATTTTATTATGAACTGACCTTTATGATGTGTATAAAATCTTGCAGAAAAGCTTACTGTTGTTCCTGTCATTGAGATGTAAGTGAAAACCTTGATATAATTTGCCTACTCTGTTTTAATATTTAGAAAAGATTGTGATAAATCAGTGGTTTTCATTCCTTTTGGATTCATGGATTGGTAAACAACATTTATTTTTGAAAAGACCGGCACTCTGCCTGTCTGAAGTTGTGCGGTACAAATAATAGTCATATTTTAAACTGTTGGCTTTAAGTTGTGTTAAAGTCAGAAGAATAATGATCATTAAAAGTTTGTCCCGCTATACGCCATGTAGGCGCTTGGGGTGAGAGGAGGTATAGCTCCTCTCTTCCTTGACCTCGGCACTAGATGGGGGTGAGTAGTCAGCATCACGCCCCGGCCGGCTTTACCCCCGGGAAAGGACCCCGGTACCCATTGTAGAGAAGGCTTGGTGGGCCCCAGAGCTGGTCTGGACGCAGAGGCTAGAGGAAAAATCCTCTGCCGCCGTCGGGGATCAAACCCCGGTTGTCCAGTCCCTAGCTAGTCACTATACTGACTGAGCTATCCCGGCCATGATGCAGAAACCAATTCTGATTTTTTTCCGCCCATCTACACTTTCTCTTTAGTGTTTCACATGTTGCCAATTGGTCGTATCACTTACGTACCAGTAATTGTGTACAACTTTTTCCTAAGCGTTTTTGCATAGAAGAGTTGGATTCCATTTGGGTGTCGCAAAGTGTCGTATGTGGGATTATATGCGACATGGATGCGGACTTGGCAACATTATTCACATTGACTGTATCCCCTCAGCATTTAATTGAAGTGGTAGAAATGTTAGAATCTCCCATCGTATATGAATTGTGTCAGGGGTAGAGAAAATTTAAACATTAATACATATTTCTTTCATATTGTGAGGTCGATACGGTTAAATGTCACTTTAACAATTCCTAGAAGTTACTGAACATATGTATTGTATTTCTTAGAATTAAATTTAGTAAAATTTGCAACATTATGCTTCATGAAACAGGCAATTTATATTTTGAAATCAACAACTGATTCTTATGTAAATAGTGCTCAGTTACATGTTTTTAGGAATTTATGTTTAGTTATAATGAGATTTATTCAGGCTCTGGATCCCATGCCGTGATACAGATGAAAACCTAGGATGTTATGAATGTGTGTGCTTTTTTAAATCAGAAATTTTTTACCACTGTATTTATCATTTTCAATTATATTTAATATACCATCTGATATAATAATTGTATTGGGTGGTATATTAAATATAATTGATTCTACTGTTTCTATTTTATGATTGGGGTAGTGCAGTGCTGCTTGTGTTCAGTATTTAAAATCTGACACGTTAAATCAAGGTTTTCCTTCGCATTTTTTACTTTTTAAGTGTCACATGTTATGATTCTTTTTACAGCAGAAAGATTTAGGAATCCTTTTTCTAAACATTGTACCACATTATATATTATTCAGATAAAGCTTTGTTGTGTTATAAATTGTTGAATTTACTTTAATGTAAAGAAAGATTTTGAGATTTCAAAATTAGGTTAAAACTTGGCGTGTTTATGTGATCGTACTGGTGATGATGACTTCGAGTGAGGCCTGCATTTGTTTCTGTTGGAGGCAGTGGTATGAGTAATCAGTTGAGGGCAGTCTTAGCTCCATTGCATGGGGTCAGCGCCTTTCATTTTTACACTGCTAATATTCAAATAATACCTCAGGCTACTATATGCAGCTTTTGTGCTAATAATCCAGCTGCTATAAAGCTCCATTTTTTAAAAAGAAAATTGGCGTTATAACTCTAATTTAATTTGGAAACATTTACTAATTTGAATAAAACCGATCTAAGTACATAATGTCATGGAGCAGAGTCCATATTGAGAAGATGTCAAATTCTCTGCCTTTTAGGGAACCTGAAGGATTATTACCATGTTGCAAGAGTCCAGTATTGGTCTCTGCCATGGGCCAGGTAAATGCAGTGCACACCCTCCCACCATGTTTCCTTCAATTTTAATATTATCCTTCCATTTATTCTTGAGGTCTTCCTATTGGTCTTCCTTAAGTTTTTCCAGCCAATGTTTTCAACGCATTTTGATTTCCGTCAGTGTGCACTGTGAGACCTGCCCATTGTATTGTGCCAAATTTAATTCTAAACAGTTACGCGAAGAGTACAAATTTTCTTCAGTCTCTCCTCACTTTATTTGTGATGGGTCTAAATATTTTCCTCAGGACCATTAATTAGTTTTCTTCCCTTGGTGTAAGAGATCAAGTTTCGTGTAATGTGAAGGGTAAAATTATAGTTTTATTTTTTTATCTTCAAATTTTTAGGTAGGCAGGAAAACAAAATTTTTTGAACTGCATGGTAGCAGATTGCATTCCTAGAACGCAATCTGCTCCTTTAATTTCTCTTCTGTAAATCCAATTTTGACTTATTACTATTGTTCCAAAATGTTTTAAGTTTGCTAAATTTTTTAAGGATTTATTTGATGGTTTTATATTATAATTTTATTTAAATATTTTCCTTCGAAGTATTTTTCTGGTCTGACGAATATTAATGGCGTCAGATGATGAGTCAGTCTCTAGTTGCTGCAGTAGAAGCCTGAGCTCCTATTTAACTCACCTTTTCATCAAACGTTATGTAAATTTCTTTCATCTGATGTACTTCACCATTGCTTATTGGTATGGTGTGCACTACTGTATTGAGGTGTCAGGGCTCTTGCTGGTTGTGGTGGCAGAAGTGTTTAACCTGTTCGTGGAGGGAGGTATCAAGGTGTTGGGTTACTTTTTTGAATGAGAAATTCTTTATGTGTGAATAAGAGGATGTTCAAACAATAAATATAAATTTTAAAGAATTATTGAATTTAGTTTAATCTTCAGCCGTTATTGATAATATTCTTGCGTCATGTGGGAAACAAAACTGCTATGCCAAGTATGTACAGTGCTGTAATAATGTTTTTGTTTTTGTTTTTATTGTTTTGAGAAAGTTAACATGCAAAAATAGGGACAAAATTATAAATGTAATGACGGCAAAACATGTCAAACAGAACATTGATCACATAAAAATCTATCTCTAACCAAAAGTTTCTCTTATAGAGAGACCAGTGTTAAATGTTTACTAATAAATAGAAACAGTTTAATGTGGAAATGGTCTTAGAAAACTGAAATTCAGAAGGAAATAGTCTGCTTGAAAAAATGTTGGCTTTCTCGTTATATATTCTTTTCCTGGAATTTATCTGAGAAGGAACATCTTGTCACAGTTGGGGAAGAATTAAGTGTAAACAAGTGACAATTGTGTTCAAAATACATAATGTACTTCTGACAGTAGTGTTTAAAGGAAAAAGGAAAATTAAATGTAAAAACCACCTAATAAACTAATAGGCCCCCTTCCAAAAAAAAAAAAAAAAAATTAAAAGAAAAATTAACTAAAAAACTATAACACAAATCAAACCATAACCACCCAACCTCAATAAAACACCAGCTGAAATTATAGAACCAGAATCCTGTGCAAAATATGAAACAAGAATGTTCAGGTCACGCAGAATTCTATTGTAAGCAGCTTTTACTGTGCAGAGGGGGTTAAATATTACTCGGATGTCCAAATGCCAACATTCAGGTGACTGCTCACTAATGCATCGCCGAGTGACTTCTTTTCACTGACGGTGACACAGCATGTACAGGATCGTCGTGGGGTATTTTTAAAAATTATTTATCCGTTAAGTAATTTTATAGATGTTCATAGCTTCATCACTAGACGCTTCTTTTCTTACTTTTTATGTCGTGTCATATGCATTCTGTAGAGGTTTTAACTCATAATTCCCTTTTCAAATCAGATCCTTCGTTAACCCCTCATGTCTATGAAGGATTAATGGGAGTACAAGTAAGCGCTATTTATGTGGTTCTTGAATGCATACGTATCACATTAGATTAAGGAAGGAAAGCTGGAGGAGTGTGAGAAGATGTAATGTTGAATTATGTGTAGGGGAATTGAAGAGTTGCCTTCGTTGAGCAGTGACAGTGAAGTTGGAGATGGTGAGAACAAAACTGCTGTCCAGAAGTCCAGAGTCCCAAGGAGGAAGTTTCCATTTACACATGAAGTCAGGTAAGAGGTTAACATTGCTACAACTCGATTCGATTATGAACTATTTTTTTCAGAGTCGTCGTACACTTATGTTTCCACTAGAATGGGCCATCTTATGATAAAGCCTCCATATTTTCTATCCTGCCACAGCGTCTCTTGTAATAGCGCCCAATCTTTTTCTACGTGTCTTTTGTATTCCTCTCTCAACTTAATCCTTGATCTTCTCAATGATTGTTCACTATCTTAATTTTTTCTTTATAAATAGGGTAGTATTTTTAGTAGGGATGTAATTTTTCTGTCAATGTGGAAAATGCATGTTATCAGCTCATTTTCATTCCGTTTTTTTAATTTTCAGTTCAGATTTTATTATCAGCGTAAAATGTGATGTGACATTGGTGCGAACTTATTGGTTGTTTATATTGAAACGGATTGACACTTCTCGTTGTTTGCTGTTTGTTAGAAATGTGAAAATATTGTTATAGCAATATGTTAGGTGCATTGTATGAGGAATAGTCCCTTCGCCTTCATTGGGCGTGCATTGCAATGTTATTGTGGTGTTTGCGTGGTTTGGCTGGACTAATACTGCGGTATTACGATTGTAAAATGACTTTTCCCATTGTGTGATGGTTCTGCCAGTCCGCCCCCACATGAACTTTGCCACATTCACGAGGGATGTGGCAGGTACTGGCAACCTTCAGACCAAATTTGTTCTTAACTAGTCTAAATAGAGGAATATTTTTCTTGGCAAGAATGTGGTTGGTCTTACTGTATTTACCAGTCAGTTTGCTGACGTTTGTGTCGGTTAGATACGAATTACGGCCTCAGAAGTCTAAAGCATTAAAAAGTGTCACTAGGAGTAGTGAGTGGGCATGTTTTAAATTTTATCATTTAGTTTCCATAACTTTAATAGTTGAAGGAATTGCTTTCGGGGGTGCAAAGATTCTGTTTTGTAGTATTCTAATTGGCTTAATACTGTGAAAGGTGGTGATATAGGTATCTTGTAAACAGGTCACTGCTGTGTGAAGTGGTCCGTATCAAACTGCAATGCCTGGAACTTGTTAAACCTCGCAAGGAATCGGCTGATTTGAATTTACGTAACTTTCTGGAGATGGAAGTGAAGCCTCTTTGGCATCCTGGCTGGATGAAGGTGTCCACCCTTCTGCGGGAGAGCAGGGAAGCCCATGTCACTGCAGTGTAAGTAGAAATTTAATGGTGTAAGTTGCTTTCATGTATTGTAGTGAGAGGAGAGGTAAAAATTTGTACAGGATGTAATACATTCTGTTTGTCAGAGAAAGCCACCAGTATCATAGTGTATTTAGCGCAACTCGTTTCAAATACGAGTCTGCTACAGAATTTTTCATCACCTTAATAATTGTCAGCTGAAATTCTTATTAGTTTGGAATTAATTGTTTTGTTTATGCTTTGCGTTGCAGCACGAAACAGAAGAAGTCTGCACCAGTTAAGAAACTTACAGCAGTGCCACCATTGTACCATGGGCCTGTAACTAACGCTCTAGTTCAATCTATCACTGCCTTTTCACAAACTTCTACTGCCAGCAGCAATGCAAGAATGAAGACATCTCAGCCTGTATCGATCACGATGACACCGGTGCCCGTAACTTCTGGCACTGGCAGTTCTACCTCTCAGATACAAAATACTGCCAAAATGAAATCTGTTGTCACTTCAGAAGTGAGTTCAGTGTTCCCTCATGGTGTTTCAGCAAACGTTACAATGAGGACTAAGTGCTCAACCCCTTCATCACAGATTTCTAATTCTCAAGTACATGTCGTCTGCTCCAGTTTGTCGGTGCCGTCGTCCGTTTCTCCTAGTTACATTGCTAGCAGTGTTCGAAATTCTCCCACTAGTACAAACTCTACTAAACTGTCAAGTTTGCAGGTGGTAACATCACATTCGGTTCCTAACAGGAAGAAAAGTGGCGGTGATGTTACAATAGCCAAGGTCCCAAACTTGTCAGGGAAGAGCAGTCCTAGTTTTCAGTCAGAGAAACAACTGAACTTGTCAGGTGTTAAGCAGAAACTAGCTGTTGAGAGAATATCCCCCAAAACGCTTGATTTATCATCTTCCAATGTAAGTAGATCTGTCACAGTTAGCAGCATCTCCAGTAGTACAAGTAAGGCTAAAAGTAGTCCTGTTGAGTCGATTACTACATCGGGTAACATTCAGAAACCGGTGGCAGTGACTTCATTACCATTAATGAACATTCCTGATTGCATTAGTGTCACGCCTTCCTTGCCATCGTCGTCTCAGTCTTCGGTAACTACGACCGTGTCGTCACCAATCACCACAAAATCCATCATGAATCTGAAGCAACGAATACTTCACGACACAAGTTTGGACCAGCCTAGTACCATCACCAAAGTGAGTTCCATGTCCGCAGTAATGAAGGCGGATGATGATGGGATAGAAGTGATCGAAATCGTTAAAGATGCACGCAAGATGGAAGGCCCAAAGGCGGCTATTAAACCGGTGGGGAAGAGTGAGAATGTGACACAGCCAAGAAGTGAATTCAAGAAAAAGAAGAAGGAAATTTCAAAGGACCATGTACCCCCTGTTACTTCCACCGCAAGTTCACCCCTAGAACAGTCTGCTTCGATCGTCCCACCAGCGGCTTCGTGTCA
>NW_019059829.1:248629-268948 GCF_000696155.1 Zootermopsis nevadensis
ACGGCAGCTGCCGCTGATTTCCTGAGCCAAATCAATGAGTCTTTGAAGAACTTTCCAAATTCAGCGACTAATGCGGGCGGTCGTGATATTTATCATCATGAAGAAAGATTGGTTTTGTCTGATCAGGAAGCTCCATTGTACGTCGCTCCCAAGATCGAGTCTCTTTCTCCGCAGCCTGCCCCCTCTCCGTCCTCTGATCCGAGAGGAAACTCTTCTCACTGCGGAGAAGAGAAAGATAAATTGAACAGTTCAAAAGGAACGGATTTGAAGAAGGAAGTAGAACAGACTGCCCAGGGTGATGAAGAGTCTGTCCAGATAGAAGTTGATCGTGTAATGAAGGAATTAATTGAACTGCAAGGACATTTTAATGCGGAGAAAAACTCTGATCCTGTTGATTCAGAATATTCCTCCACAAGAACAAAATTCCCCCCCACTACTAAAACAAACTGTAGTTCCATATCAGTGACAGTGAGTGCGCCATGCAGGACACAGCAGTCAAAATCTAGCAAGCAGTGTGCTGAGAGTTCGGCACCACTCTTGGGAAGACGCCCTTCGACTGGAAGTACAGACGCGGCTAAGATGAGCTATGGTTTTCAAGATGAATTTCAAAAACATCTCTTTCAGGAAACAATGAATAAGCAGGACCCTGAGGTTCCAAACAGTTACAAGATGGCAAGGAGCAAAGCTCCCGTGGCACACTCTCAGGCGAACCACACGACCGTGCACAGTTCCATTACCAACAGACATAATCAGAATTCTTCCCTGGAAGGTAGGTGATTATATCTTGCTTCAGTATAAAATTTTCTCTTTTCTTTGAAGGATACATTGGCCTGTGGCAAAACTTTGACCATAAAGGACCTGAATATTCTGTAGAAATGTACTTTCTTACCAAAAAAAAAAGCTTCTAGTTCCAGCACATTGTGGAGTGATATTATGTCCTTCGATGCTGTGCAAATAGTTCATCATAATTTTCTCATCCTAAAACGTATTTAATTTGTCAAATTTCAGAGCAGTGACAATTTCCGTAGATTACGTGTGGGTGTGCGTCGGGTTAATAATTTGCCCAAAGTTGTGTAAAAGCTTTTTGATCGGAATTATTTTGAAATAGGCCTTGACCATCTCTTTCTAAATATTTTATCTACTCACAATTCAGACTGAACTTCGCAGTTGAATTTTTAGTATCCGTTCTTTGTTTCCGGGAGGTTCCATTCTCAGTCCAGAGGCTCACTGTTTGATTAAGTTTATCGCTGCTGTGCTGAGCCCCCCCCAACAAATGTCGGATTAATACCATAAAATATGCCACGACTGCTTCTGTGTACATCCTTCCTAATTCATTCACATTCATCTTCCATTTGATGCTGTATAAGTTATGTAATTGATAAAGTGTCATTGACATTAATTGAAATCATCTCACAAGATCTTGCACCTTGCAAGGTTTTTTGACGTCACTTGGTAGACCAAGGCCGGCAAAGGTTGAAATTCATGTTTTCCATAAATGTTTTTGCCTTTTTTGTGTTGAGACGTAATTTGAATAAAAATTGAAAATGTGTCTCAAATCGTGTAACGCACTAATCGCACGAATTTGATTGTAGGATGTGCGCCTGGCCCAAATTCGAGACATTGCAGTAATCCAAATTCCGCTGCACATTATCCAAAAGTAATGAGGTAAGAATTCTTGCCTCCTAATTCGGTACTTAAGTTGTAGGACACAGATCCTACTCATTGAAATTTTAGTGTGTGTAAACGAATGCAATCTATTTCCAGTGTAAATATGGAATCGTACACTGGACCTCCATACCTGAGTAGAATGTCGACTTCTCTCAATTCAATTTTACAAGACATCACGTCTAATGCTCACACACCTCAATCAGGTAAGTCCAAACTAGATTCAGAGGGGCACACTGTTGATAGACGGTATAATAAATGTAGCATTTTGTGTAATTTCCGTTGGAACCCATTTCAGATTGTCTAAGGGCCATTCACCGCTGTCGTACTTTCGCAAGAAAACCCCGAAAAGGGGTCACTTCGGTCAAGCTGACCGTAGACGACGAATGAATGAAGGTCCGTTCCCTCAAAAGCTTTGTTTTGACATAATAGAATTAAGGAGGATGTATGGAAGTAATGTCTGATACATTCTGGCTGTGGGCCTATTTGGATTCCAAATTTGTTCTGGATGTGGCATTACGGAGAAAAGTCCCGCCTCCAGCTTTTGAACCCTGTCCATTGAAACTGTAGCCAGCCACTTTACTAACTGAGCTATCGTGCCATGTTTCGAAACGTATCTTTTATATGATGTAAAAAAAATTCTTTTGTTGAATTAACCTGACAGGTAGCAGCCCTGATTGGCCCATATGCTCCAAACCAATCATGCAGGTCTCTGAATTATTTTTTTTTATTTGTTATCGAGCTTGAAAATCTATTTCTGGAGAGTTTTCTTGCAGTGAACCCATTATAGGAACCTCCCATGCAAGTAAGGAATCGATAGGAATCCGGATTTACTACTGAGATATGTGGTTTTCACAGTAGCGAAAATATGGATCCTGCCCTTTTGGAAGTGGGTGCTCGGTCACGGAGACAGTCGGATAAAAACAGACGAGCACCTTGGCATTCTGAATAGCTTTGATATCGTCATCATACCGATCTGAATCGGCTGCCAGAGACTTTGGATGGATTTGAGACGGAAGAGGTCTTACGTTGTGTGCAACCTGTTCATCGTAGACACTGACAATGTTGTCTCTCATTGCGATTTCCACATTAGCCATTAATTATGATTTGTTTTCGTCGCTAGGTACCAGCCAACATTCCCCCCCGTATTAACTCAACTGCCAGAATGTTTGGACCTTGTTGGCCAAGCACCAAGCCATCGTAGAAGATTTGCAAATGGCGTGTACATGTTTATGTGAATATCCAGAGGAAAGTGCCAATATAGTATGTAGTAACTGAACAGCGGAATTGTCGTAGGGCAACAAAGTAAGTGAAGGTAGCGTATTGTGTGATTTTGTATGTACAGGTATGTAAAGAATGAATTAACAAATTGATAATAGAACATTATAGTGAATGACTGTTACCAGAACTTTTTTGACAGTGTCTTGGCCTTTGTACTGATTCTAACAGACGTGGCAGCATTATACAATTATGTTTGATTTAATTTTTGTAAATTTATGAATTCCATGTTGATTGCTTTTTATCTTGGAAAGTTCTTTTTGTATAGTATTTTTCAATGTGATTTATCAGTTGAAAAGTTTGTTGCAGATTATGGAGTGATTATGAAATAAGTTAACTATAGACTTTTTAAATCAAGGCAGTTATATTTATACCTAAATTAAAACTGTCCTTATGTATATTTACAATAAAATGTGAAGTGATTAATGTGTTATTTTCGTTATTGAAGAAAGATGTAGCCTGCCCCAATGTTTAAACTCCGTGCAATAAAGGTATATAGCAGACGTGTAGGTAACATAACCTTGAAGCAATGGAGGTGAGTTGTCATCTTGCAACGTCTGAATTTATTCCAAGTAGAATGAAGAATCAGTATGAATGGATCCATAATATACATTGCATTTACAGCAGACCTATTGGAGACAGAGCCACGTATTAGAACAGGATTGATTGGCAGCGCTAATCTTGTCAATGGATGTGGAATTGTGTGTTAACGTAATGCATGCTGTTTGACTTTGTTGATTTGCAGACGTACAACTTCGTCTGGTGTAGCCTACAGTGAATTTTATAGGCGGGAAATGGGCCTAGTTCGGCGTGGGTTCGGTGAAGACGGGAAAGTATAACCTGAAAAGAAATAATAGTATGTAATTTCGAATCTGTGTAATTGTCACTGAACACTAGGAAGGGCATACGGAAGATCTCGTTGAGCATGCAGGACTTTACTTCCGTAAGGTTGCCTACGCAAGTTATGACGAACACGCGTTACTCCAATATGCAATATTACGACGTTAGCAGCCAGAGCAGGCAAGTAACATTACGAATCGGTTCATAAATACATTCCTTTAACTTTTATGAATGCCGCTAGGTTTTGTCTGCGTATAACAAATGTGATTAGCCATTTTATACATAGTTTTACATTTCCCCGATGAATCTGGATTCGGCGGCAGGCAAAGTTAATTTTATTAGTAATAGAGTTGGCTATGGGAAGGATGAATACACGTGAATTCTGCATCAGGTTTAGGTTAAATGGCGTGTGGGTAATATTGGTTATGTGCCACAATTTAATGTCTTACCTCAGAGTAAAGGTTTTTGTTTAATAATGTGGCAGTAGATCTCTGCATGGGCAAACTTGAGAACGTACGGCTACAGAATTTTACTCCATGTAAATCTGGAAGACTGCACACTGAATTGGTGGATGGAGGTTAAGTACCTGGTAATGGAGCCGAGTGATTCAATACTTAGAAATTCTTTATTGGTTATGGTTCAGAGCCCCTTTTTCAGCATACAACATTCTCACAACTTGTTACTTTGTTGTCCATTTTAATATTATACACCAATATTCATATTGGTGTTCCAAGACACTGCTACCTGAAGGGTTTTAGAATTAAAATTCTATATATTTGTTTATCTTCCAATCCAAGTTGTATGTTAACACTTGATTTGACTACTTGATAAAAAAATTGTAAGATTTGTCATTTCCAAATTACTTTATCTCTTCTAGGTTTGGTTATTTTCTTATCACTGCAAATTAGTGTCTTCCCTCAAAGTAACATGTTTATCAGCTATAGGCCTACAAGTAATTAGGTAAAGTGATTAAAATTTCAGTATTTTGGAAAGTAGATGCAGCAATATAAATTTAACAATGGAATAATAAGTAATTCCTTCCATTATACTGTTTTTTTTTTGGTAGTTTAAATAACCTAATATTATCTGGGCCAGTAACAAAGGATTTGGACAATTGGCCAAGAATTTCCTCCTGCCGCAAACACCTGGTTCTGTGGCACTGTACAACCTGATCATATTATGAAAGAAATTTGATAGTTGTGTGCAGATTATCAGTTTTTGAATAACTGGGAGGGTTTTCTTTATGTTAGGGCATACAAATTATGTCATAGGATTAGCCAGTGAGCCGGTTGTTGACAGATTACGATGGTCCTTCCGAGTGTAGAGTGACTTTAGCTAGGTCCCTTCCGAACACAAATGAAGAGTATGTTTACTCGGTTAGTGCGGTGTCGTGTGTGAAATGTGAACAGAATTTCAGTGCTCAAGTTTTAAATTTTGGGACATTTTGTGAACAAGTGTTTTGGATTGTGTCAGAATTTGGACTCTGATTGGATTACCAGCTCTGTGATGGAAGATGCAGTTTCAAAATGGTGAGTTCATTTATGAATTTATGCACCATATTATATTTTAATATTTAAGGCTGTAATTCTGTTTATCTGAATGAAAGTTTCTCTTTATGGTGGTTAAAGCTGCTGATCTATATTCTTCCAGAACGACTTCGTTGCACTTTTTTCTAGGTTATGTCATAGGTTAGGTTAGGTTAGGTTATACTTGGGACATGAAATTTTTTCAGGCAATTTGAATTAGCTGATCTGGCAGTGATACATTATAGACACAGAATGTGAATATAATTATTGTGAAAGTATGCTGATAATTATAATGATGGGATCATAAAGGAGTTTTATCATAATTAGATTAGTACTTGTCAGCTTTACACCTAAAATGAACGAAATAGAAAATTAGAAACTGATTTAATCATTTTTATGTCAATTGACTGATTGAGCCAATGATGTGACTGCCGTTATCCAATTTGGATGATGCAGAGGCTGGTTTTTCAGTTTCAGGTAATTAATATATCTACATCTTAAAAGATATCACAATAAAGCAAAATATTATGATTATAACCATAATGAGTTAAATAATTGTCTGTCTTGATTTCTTTCTTCATTTTGATCGGGCAGACAAGATCTGCTGAATGGAATCGGAAAATAATTCAACCATTTTTCAGCAAAGCGTATATAGTACGTCCACTTTATCTTAATTGCTACTCTGTGTATTTTTCTGGGAATCGCTTAGCTATTAAATGGATTATATATTTTCATAATTAGATAATTATTGATTCCTATTTTTATTTTAAGTCTGATATTTTCTCAGCTCACATCCACATGCAGCGGGATCTTTGGGTTGGAGGAAACTGATTTCGATACTGTGAAATAATTACATATAAAAATATTAATAATTATCTTTAAGTTTTAATGATTACACATAGTTAATAAGTTTGGGATTAAACGATATGTATAAATATGTTTTAATATATTTTAAATAATGAATATACATATAGTAAAAGACAATAATAGAGATGGATAAGTGTAAACATTAAATAGAACATTTTTCGGTTGGGGTCGATTTGCCATAAACCCAAAATGGGGTCGGTGTGCCGCCATGACTCTTTGACAGTGTTTAGTGTGCTGCGGGTGTAGAAAGTTTCCCAGCACTGATATGGAGACATACTTGCGGTAAATTTCGCGCCTCTCAAAGTCGTCGCAATGTTTGCCGTAACGGCTATCAGCGTAACGACGTGTGGCGTCGATTTGATAACTGACCGTTTTTGTGACACGGGCTTTACGGCGCCATCTGAGCAACAGTGAAAATGTGACTGAAGACCTTGTAATGTAATTGGGCATGATGTTAGAGACTCGACGACATTTGCCGCGACGCCCTCGAAAACGCCAGATTTACAGCAGAAAATGCCCCGGATGGCACGGAAGACGAAGGTAAAAATCTGAGACCGAGCGTCGCGACGGCATCACAGGACCCCCCACAAATGTGACCAAACCTTCTTCGTTAACATTGGGAGCGACTATAGCTATTCGACGCCCGGCGTCGCGACGCCTACAATGGCGACGCCATCACATGACTTCAGGAATGTAATACAAACCCTTAGGTTAACATTGGGAGCGACTTTAGAATTTCGACGCCCGGCGTCGCGACGCCTACCAAAGCGACGCCATCACATGACCTCAGGAATGTGACCCAAACCCTTTGGTTAACATTGGAAGCGAATTTATAAATTCGACGCCCGGCGTCGCGACGCCTACAATGGCGACGCCATCACATGACTCCAGGAATGTAATACAAACCCTTTGGTTAACATTGGAAGCGAATTTATAAATTCTACGCCCGGCGTCGCGACGCCTTCAAATAACGCCAAATAATTCTCCAGGCGGCACTGAACAATTAACTAGGAAGCCGACGAAATGCGTCGCGACGCCAGAGAAAGGCTTCAATCATTTGGTATATCCCTGGGCACGATGGTAGAAAAACGACGCCAAGCGTAGCAACGAGAGCTCCAGGCCTTATTCAGGTTCAGTAGCGTTTACATCTGTTTGCTGGGAGACATTTTGGCATGCATTTAATAGGTGTCAGAATGATTTTATGACATCAAATTGTGTTAAAATACTTTGTTTAAACGGAGAAAAATATATGGAAAGGAGCGTTTCTTTTGTTTTTCCAAATTTAATTCAGCTCGAAAAAAAAGTTAAATCAATAAGGGTAAGAACTTGAGGGGGGAGGGGTTTAAGTGCTTGCAAAATTTTTGACGAAATTTTTAAGGAAACCGCTGTGCGAAACAGTAGTAATCTAAATGCACACATATAAAACACGCGAGATTACAGAATCCCTCCTCAGCTTTCACGGATTTGATATCGTCTGGTCTTTTCCGATTAGCAATTAATCTTGAAAACTGTATGTTCCTTAGACGTTGGTGAAAGATTTCTTTCGCTGGGGATCGAATCATTGTCAGGGCTGTACCTTCGCAGAAAAACACGGACATAAATCCTCCTCGGGCGAGATTCGAACCCGCCATCTCAGTGTTAGAGAGGTGATATTATAGAAAGTTATAAACGCGATTTTGGAATGGATTTGACGTGTCTTGGCCCTGCTTTAATGAATCTGTAACCACCTGGAAACAGCTGTATTGGTGTCAGTAATATCTCATTACTGTCAGGTCCAGATTTCCGCCCGGAGTTGTCCGTCGAATTTTCTGGGGGAGAAGCCATGGCCTTCACATCATATTGGCTATCGGCCAGGACATCGCTTACACTTGTTTACCCCAGCGTCGCGTTCATCACCATGCAGACAGGGGACTCTTTCTCGGAGAATCTGGTTAACTGAGAATACTAATCGATAGTTTCACAGGACCACAGAATCCCGCCAGGATCGGCACCAATTTTTGGGACAGGGTGTTTGACCTCAGCTGTGTGTCTAGTAGCTGCCTGATTAACTAGCTAATTATGAAACTAACTAACTAACTCTGTAGTTAACCAACCCCATGGCAATGGATTTTCCTGAGCAGTTTATAGTTCTTCAACCGGCCAACAGATTGCATTCTTTAATGGAATTTCTGTGTTAAGAAACGCTTTGCTATTTGACTTTATCCTGAACCAACTCACTTTAGTCCAAATTTTTACACGTTCGTTTCTGTATCAGTATTATCTTCTGGTTTACGTTAAAGTCTCCCAAGTGATATAATCTTCTAGGTTTATTCAACTAGAATTTTAACATTTAATTCTTGTACAGCTACGCGATTGAGGGAAGGAGACGTATAGCTTCTAATAATTCTTGATCTCGATACGAGATGGGGTGAGCGAACAAATACACATCGCGAAATTTCTCTCGATGTAATCACAATTTCTCGCTTATACGTTTTGTAGATATCTGACGACGACTGTGACCTCAGATACACACTTTGGCTATCCCTGTCATATGAGTCCAGACCACAGAACAAAATCGGTCGCTGTTGTCTGGGAAGTCCCAAGGGACGGAGACAGGATCTCCTTACCTTCTCCCTCAGGATCCATCAATCGGGTCATCCCTTCAGAGCGAACCCGGATGACTGATGCCACACACTCAATCACACACACGGCGGGCAATACGTCCTCTGTGTGACTGCAGTAAAAGCGAAACCATGTACTTCTGCTGTTTCCCTTTCGCGTCTCTGAGACTGTATACGAGGTGTAATGACAAACCCAATTATTTTTAATAACACCACGCGCTTTCCAGCTGTACAAATCACGTGTATTAATGTCTTATTTGAGTAATTCCAATCGCGACTTGTCACAAGGCACTTCGGCTCTGGGGTATGTGTCGTACAGAATCCCGGACAAGTCAGAAATTTTCGTTTTATTCCATCCAGAGCCATGTTGTTGATTTGCATCAAAGTTTTTGTATTTTTCAAAAAAAATCATAGCCCTTTTGCAAGTTGATCCCACCTCAAAAGTTTGTTCTTCCGCCATGTTGGTATTACCGACAAGGTTATAGAAAGAATTCCTCAGTGACGTAACGTCCACACATAATTTAATCCAAATCCGTCCAGCGGTTCTGTTCGGAACTTATTAATTTTTCATTTCTTTACTTTTTATACAAAATTACTTTGAACTTTTTCTATTTACAAGTAATTTGCGTTGATTTACGTACCTCTGAGGTCATCATGGAAAAAAGTTTTGTTTCTTTATATATAAATTGTGACGCTATGACATTGCATTTTATTATTATAACTTAAATAAATTAACAAGTCTGCGCCTAGGGGATGGTGGGTGGGGGGTATAATGTGGCTGTCCAAAAAAGTTATTATAGAATATTACCAAATAGGCTTGTTCCTTGCAAGGTTGCAAATTATGGGGCATCCTTTCAGTTCGTCCCAGTTATTAATTCACATTCGACACGACATAAACGCAGTTGATAAAACGTGGAATAAACAGAAATTGACGATCTAATGACGTATCTGAACCGGTCCTTGTGTTCCTATAAATTAAGAGGAGACCCGGGTGACTTCAAGTTGATTGGTTACCCCGAAACTGGTTTCTCTCCTAGTTCTAAGTCTTCCATTTCCAAAGTCCCAAGTTACGGACTTAACCTCTGACTCACCACTGGCCTCACAATAAAGCTAGATCATTTTTTAATCTCTTCTGTAATTTTTCGAAATCATTATTCGGACATGCAACAGAGATTTTTTTATCATGCGAAATCGCCATCCGAGTACTCGACTTTAATAGTTGGGCTGAAGGATCTGGCGTCATATACGACAGCTGACTGATGATGATAAAAAAAATAAGAATAACGAACATGAGGAAGGAAAACAAGGCAATCTTTATCTAAGGCTGTGGGGGTTGCTTATTAATTTTTATTTCTGCGAATAAGAAGCATCATTTTTCAGGTCCTTGTTGTTAATGTATTTGCTGCTCTGAATATTAATAAAAGGGCGAAGTGGAATGAACCTTTTGTTCTGTAAGGGAGGGGGGGGGACGCATCTATGCAAACTTTGGCGCGCCCTCTTGTGTAAATATAATAAAAGACGGAGGCAGCAGCTAGCTTTTGATCCCGAGATGTGAGATGGCGTCGCGTAGCCTTGCTGTGGGAGGACACAGAGGATATGTCCCTCCTGTCCTCTCTCCGATACACTTGACAGCTTTATTAATCTATGATATTGAAAAATCTGACGACGAAACCACTGCTCAACCTCGAAGGTTCCCAGAAGATGTTACACGAAGCGTAAGTTGCCCTCGTACATTCTCGTTCTGTTTTATTCGGTCTCGTATTCAGGAATTAGTTTTCAGTGCAGATGATTTTAATTTTAATTTTCTTCCTTAACGCTGTAGTTTATCAATTATTTACCTTATTCGATTACTTGTCTTCGCCCAATCTACGATTTTCTGACGTATTAAACCCAACGTATCGATAGAGTAGCTAATATTCTTGCTTCTTAACCCTTTGAAGCCGAAGATCGTCTGAATATTATTTATGAATTCAGTCCGTACCGCGAAGAAAACACTACACCTCACCATTACGAAAATCAGCTGGTTAACCCTTTGAAGCCGAAGCTCGTCTTCATAATATTTACGAATCCAGACCGTACCGCGAAGAAAACACTACACCTCACCATTACGAAAATCAGCTGGTTAACCCTTTGAAGCCGAAGCTCGTCTTCATAATATTTACGAATCCAGACCGTACCGCGAAGAAAACACTACACCTCACCATTACGAAAATCAGCTGGTTAACCCTTTGAAGCCGAAGCTCGTCTTCATAATATTTACGAATCCAGACCGTACCGCGAAGAAAACACTACACCTCACCATTACGAAAATCAGCTGGTTAACCCTTTGAAGCCGAAGCTCGTCTTCATAATATTTACGAATCCAGACCGTACCGCGAAGAAAACACTACACCTCACCATTACGAAAATCAGCTGGTTAACCCTTTGAAGCCGAAGCTCGTCTTCATAATATTTACGAATCCAGACCGTACCGCGAAGAAAACACTTCACTTAACCATTAGAAGTCGAATCAGGCGGTACCACATAAGATTTAACAAAAGAACATCCCGGTCAAAGCCTTAATTACAGATTTCGTCTCCATTTCTTAATTTAACGAGTGGTCCAACTATTTTATGATCTATAGTCTATGTAATTGAGAAAGTATCGCTGGACAGTCCAAGAATAATGTATGCTAGTATGACCATACATATCTGGTTGAGGATCTGTAAAATTGTTACTTATACATTGTATTTTGCTTCATGTATCACTATTGTATTTTACTATTAATTCAACCAATATTTTTTGTAATTTAAACAAAACACATCTTACCAGCCGCAATTAGAGCAATTGTGGATTACAGCCTCAATTTTACTTATGATAAACTTTACTGAAATAACAAAGATGAAGATATTATAAATATATTATGTACCCGTGTGCCAAAGAAAAATTCAATAAAATAATAACATTTCTGACGCTCGCCTGTTCCAATTTCTATGGCGTATATTGTGTAGATGTTCCTGTGATATTGTATTAGTAATCAAATAAAAATCAGTGATCTTTATTCAATTATTGAATAACGTGTGTGTGTTAGGCATCCACTTTTCACTCAGGAGTTAGGTTAATACATGGAGAGTAAATATATATAATATATTAAAGTACTTAAGTGTGCCTTAAAATGAATAAAAGTTAATGAAACTCACAATTATCAGCAAATAGTGTTTCCATGATTCGTATTGATCGCGTGTTTTACGACGGCACTAATTTCGTTGCGTATTCACAAAGGTCTGCATGGGACCCTATAGACCTACTGAGTCTCTCACACAAAATTCTTCTAGCATTTATTCTAATATCGTTGTCCCATCTTCTCCTAGGTCTTCGAAGTGACATTACGATTGGGCAGGCGACCCGGTCGGGACTTTTTTCATTCTGTTGTCTTCTTACCCTCCTCCCTCCCTTTATTTTGCAACGTTCATCAGGAATTCATTAGCGTGTTTGCCCCTTCCCCTCATTTAATGTTCCCACCCTTGGTACAGTCACGTTCAACTGAAAATGTCGAGAGACTATCGGATTCTTACGCAAAAACCTAAATGACTATACTTTATTCACGAATTTATTTGTAGTTTATTTAACGACGCTTATTAAGTAGCTCAGACCATGTATCGTCGAATGTGAGGATTGTGGTGTAGGATTTGAGGTTTTCACGGCGGTGAATCTAAATCGCCCTGATGATGGACGCATCAGGGGCCTCCGAAACGTTGGTAAACTTCTACCAGACTACACGGCGCAACAACCCAGAAGACAGCCATCTTATGATGGTATTGAATTGGAAAGAATGTGGAAGGAAAATGCCCTAGCCTAATTTAAAGGTACTATCCCAGCGTTTGCCTGGAAGGACTGAGGACAACCACGAGAATTTCCATTCAGGACACCCTGTAGCCCGTCAGAAATGTGAACCTGGCACCTCATACGTGTATCTGTCTGTGCTTTTTTTTGTAAGGAATGCAGTTCTCTGCGCTGATCAAAGCGAACGCTCAATAGGGAGATATTATTTGATGGCAGCATCTTTTGTATTCGGAAGTATGAGTGCTTTCGACGAAGTTTGAACACAGCTGGTATTTATAATGTTTTGTTGCTTACATGTTCATTAACCATAAAACTTTAATAATATAACTCATGACAAATATTATATTAATTAGGTTCTTCATTTTTCACTTGCCATCGTCTGTATAAAAACGAAAAAAAATAAGATGTGTGGACCTAAGGCAGACAAAGAAACAGGAGGCTGTAGGAGATAAATTAGAATCTTCGTAATTCGCACTGTTCGTTGAATATTATTTCGGCGATCAGATCATGTGGCATGCGTGACGGAGATGGGAGATTTAACAAATGTAATAATAATTATAATATATTCGAGTGGTACCGAATCAGTTTAGAACCTGCTGCTCTGAGTATTTCCTCAGCTTTCAAGTCAAATGACGGGGTAGCGTCTCATAGAATGTAGTGACTTTTATACTATATTATTTCCAGTTCAACATAATTTATCTTGTCGTCTCTGATTACGTAATTGTTAATAGTTGTATCACCACCGACATAATTACTCATCTGATACTACATTTCCCCAGTAGAAGGGAAAGTTTGTGAGACGTTAGAAATATGCACACAATACTGATCGACAAACATAAAGGGGGGAAAACCTAGGTTTGGATGGGAGGATAATATTAAAATGGATATAAGTATAATAGGGTGAGAGTGTATGGACTGTATTAGGCTCTTTAAGGACTAGTGGCACGCTTTTGCGAAGACATTAGCCAAACTTCAGGCCCCTTAAACCGCGGGACGTTCTTCACTATTTTAGATATTTAGCGAGGACTGTACTACGTGGTGTTAGTTTTGAAAAATGTGCAGATTGTGTAGCGTCAGTTGGGAAGTTATTATGAATGCTTAAGAGACAGTGACAATGGTCTATTTTAATTTGCTGTCCCAGGATATCCCTTGAGAATTGAAGTAAATCAACTCATAGATTAGCCGGTCTGTGAGCTGAGATTTGAAGCCCGGTCCTCCCGAATTCGATGCAGTGCACTACACCACAACGTACGCTTACAGTTGATAAATCGTTGTTAAATCATTATCTGTGCCTCTGAATTTAGTCGTTTCGTTGTTGAAAAGATGAAGAGCGGAATACGCTCCTGCGCATGCCCAGTGAGAGAACAGTTGAATGTGTGTGTGGGACGCAGGAAGACGCACGTCTGTGGCGTCTAATGCTCTTGCAGAATCAGCAGACTTTTCTCCACCACAAATTATCCTGAAAAACTCTCGACTCATTTCCATTTTGACTGGTAATGGACTGTGAAGAAACTGTTACAGGCAAATGGGTCCCTAGCGCCGTGTGCGACATCTTTTGTGACACAGGCGACTTCCAGCGTCCATCTGCGCCAGTGGTTCTCAACACGCGGGCCGCATGCGACCCCGATTACATTTTTCGTAGTACTGAGTCACTCTGTATGGCAAATGATAGATAATTGATATCGCCATAAACAATCCTGCAAGGTCAAACTAAGAAAACAGAAATTAAACCTGATGTTGAAATATTTCTCAGGCAATGTAAAGACAATTGACAGTCATTGAGTGGGATAAGATGTTATCTGTTTGCAGTAGTAGGCATAATTTAGTGGAATTTGTGTCACATCCGCAATGCAAGCTGCCCTCATCCATAAACTTGCTGTTGGCGAGTCCGTAAGAGGAGGGAGGAAGATATGACTCGGGTTTGGAAAAGTTGACACCTCTGATCTACGCGTTTGCATCTCAGACAAACAATACCTGTGTAAACCGGATAATCTTATCGGCTAATTTGCCTGCTCTTGAGAATATAGAGCGGAAATGTGCGTGTAGTTTTACCTCTAATAAATATTTCTATCGAAATTGGGAACAATTAAACCAAACTATCCACAAATCTGTACAGAAAATAAAATAAAAAAGGAATAAAACGGAAATTGAGGATATGTATTCATTAGTATCAGCAGCACTGGCTTGTTGGAGAATTTTAAGGAACCATCCGGGCAAAAGAAATACTATTTAAGTTACGAAAAGGTTCATGTCCTTGAAGAGACTGTTCTGGGCTTGATGATGGAGGCAGCAGGGACCTCTGAAACGTCAATAGTGTCCCACCAGACTATACGGCGCAACAACCCAGATGATTCATCTTGTATTGGCTGGATGACTTGAGTTTACTGCAGGAATAGAGATTTGTCTTATCGCATCATTTTAACACTCTGGTGCTAATTGTTTTGTTAGCATGCTTTCCATGACATGTGAAGGGATTTTCATTTGTAGAAGACGGCCGAATCGGAGTGAAACCGGCTTCAGTACCCGGCTTCCTCGCCAGAGGATAGAGGATATTCCTTCCTTTACGTCAAAGCGGTCGGAACGTGCAGCTCACCGCTATCGCTCATTTGTAACTTCATGGCTACAAAGGCAGTTTAACCTCTATTTAACTGTTTCTGATATATTTTACGACGGCCGAACTTTGGTGCGCCCTTCGAAAATTATCCAGATTTATTTTCAGAGCCAAATTCCCAGGGCGAAGTGATGAACGGATGAACCCAAAAAAAGAATATATTCCGTAGTGGGACAAAAGTTGTCCTGCAGAAACTCCACGGTTAACCAAGTTACACTTCTGCTATATTTGCAAGCCTCGATGTGCCTCGTAAGTGTGGTACAAGATACGGGTACGAATGTTGGTTTCAGAACGTCACACAAAAAAATTACCACTTGGAAGACGAAGTTTGTAACAATTCCGACACGTTTGCTCTGTTATTAGCTGAATATTTTAAATTATTGGATGGTAACTTTTGGTGGTGCTATGGTATAAAAAGTCTATAACGAGACAGGGACATCGAATATTAAATTTTTATCAAACAGAGGGGCGGACGAACAAGGACATCGAATATTAAATTTTTATCAAAATCAAAGTAGTGGTTCCAGAGTTATAACACTGCATAGATTTTTTTTGTACAATTCTCTTGAAAGCCTCAAGGCATCTTGAATAAATGTATTGGGAATAAAATCGGTTTTAATTTTTTTTATTCAATATTTGTTGAATTTTTTTAAATATAAATTTTGTTCGGTTACGGTGAAGATGAGTTCAGAAATGCGTGTAGGTCTTCGTGCAAACTGCCTGTTATTTTTTTTAGATTTTAACCAAACATTGGGATGTCTGCAGCGCCAACTGAAGAAGAATTGTAATAGGCTGTAACTCACCAGTACAAAATTTTGTTAAAAGTGGTTTCGCGGTTCTCCATTTGTGGAGTTCCATTGCTCTTTTGTTTAAGCCATTGTAACAACTGAATGGGATCTTGTAATTAATAAGCCTTTAGCCATAAATCATTTACTGAATAACATGGATTTTTTATCCCGTCAACTGAAACAAAAGAAAAATCCACCAGAAAGACAGCCACAGTTAGAATAGGCTCGTGTTCAGCATCAATTGATTCCATCAACTCTTTTGCCTGAATGTTCTAGATTATTTTCTGTTGAATTCGTCCCGAGGTTTAGGTGAGGGTTCTTGGGTTGGCTTTAAAGTTCAGTTCTGTATCTGATAATGGAATGTGAACACTAGATTCTAGGCTGCACCTGTTAAATACATCGCACAAAGCTTTCTTTCTTCGCTGTCAGTTGTCCGGATGGTGGTTCCAGGTGTTTGCAGAACTTTTTGCCTTCCTCATGACCGGTTGGAGCCTGTGGTTTGCCGTTTAGGGACGGATCTCACCAACTGCCGGCTAGGCATATATTTATAAACCCACAGTCACAGTGAGTAGGCTTGGCCTCGTTGTAGGACCTAAGGTAAATATTATATTGGACAGAAACTTATACTTCTGTATACTTTAAATTCACGGTTCTAAATTTGATCTAAATCCGTCAGTATTTTCTGAGATAAAATATGGGGATGTACGTATGCCAGCTTGCTCTCATATCCTTATCGCCAAAGGCGCTTAAAGACTTTGTAGTGTGTCAAAGAATTGTTTATTTAGATCGGCTCCAAAAATAATACGTATGACGTCTTTATGTAACGGAGACGGGATATTTCTTCTAGGGGGTTGGCCATAGATTCATTAGATGAGCATCGTACAGGCCACCTTGTAGCAGATGAAATAGATATTGGAATCCACGCACCGTGAGACGAATTTGCAATTTTAATAAGTATTTTCTGTCCTGTCAGCTCGAGACGCCACATTCTTCCCGTAAGAAACAGAAAGTCTAATTTCCTTGGCCTAATCCTGCTTCCCTTATTTTATAAGGAATGATATACCATCATGTCCCTTATAATTTGGTGGATCCTAGGTAAAAATATAAGTCCTGAGACCGGCAGTACTAATTTTCTAGTCCATTCAGACAATTCAATGTAATTAATTTGGATTAAGCCACTACAAGTTTATTTCAATGGCATTTAAAATCCATTACCTGTTACTCATCCTACCCAATGACGAATAATATCAAAATAAATAAACGGATTTCTATTAAACTTGGCATGAACGTAATGCCACTGAATGGTACCCCGTCTTTGTAATGATAGTAACATCACAGCCGCGCTGTCTTGTAAGACGGAAGTGATATTGGAGAATTTTACTTACGTATTCTGAAAGTTGGCGGTGTCATAAATATTCGATAAATGTGAAAATTTTGTTGTCATGTTTTCGTATAATGTGAAGCAACATGTCGTCATGCGGAGAGAAAAATGACGTGAAAGATTCTACCGTCACTTTTCTGTGTTTCCCCTTATTCTCCGACTGAGACGTCACATTGTGAGATTCTGTTAATCTCAAATCAGATACTTAATTGAGATTGGTGCAACGAGGTGGAAAGAGACGTAATCTCTTTACAATTCGACTCGGGAGTTTCAGTACGCGAAATTCGGGAAGCCCTCTGGTGACTGGAAATTACGACATTGGTATTCTGCAGACGTCCGTGTTTCTACCTCAACCCTGAGAGAGTGACGTGATGGAGGACTGTCTGACACTCTCTCTCACTCCCGTTCATTGAGTTTCACAAGTCCAATGCGTACTAAAGCTGCCAAAAGGAACTGCTACGTACCTGGAACTACAGGACGTGGTGTGGGAGCTTTTTTTTCCCAGCGACACAGGATAACTTGCTCCGCGAATTTCAGACCTCTGCACGAGATGATGTCTCTACAGGTTTACGCTTCAGCCTCCCTACCCCGGGGATAGAACCCAGGGCACCAGTTAGGAAATAGTACGAGGTGCGATCGGAAAGTTTCAAGACTGCGCGTATAAAAACCCGTACACTTATCTCAGGTATTAAATTCATCCATCACCCTCGAAGTAGTTCCCCTGGGAGTGAACACAACGACCCCAGCGCCCCTGCCAAGCCTGGAAGCATCCCTGGAAATCTTTCTTTGTCAGCCTGTCAAGCACCATCTGCGATTCTGCCTGAATCTCTTCTATCGTCTCAAATCTCCTTCCCTTTAGCTGAATTTTCATCTTTGGGAAGAGGAAGAAGTCACACGGAGCTAAATCCGGCGAATAAGGAGGGTGCAGGATGACGGCCATGGTGTTTGAGGCCAAAAACTGCCGAACTGCTTCTGGTCCTCAGACAGGAGCCTTGGCACAAACTTGGCTGCGATGCGTCGCATGTGGAGTTCTTCCCTTAGAATCAGCTGACAGGTCCCATAGCCTATCCCAACAATGTCGCACAAGTCGTTGAGGGTACGACGGATGATGCCGGCTGGCACACTGATTCACTATGAATGTAGGCCGCACCTCCTAGCGGCAGAAGCTCGTACTACATCCGGTTCGCCCTCTATTGACACAGTCTTGAAACTTTCCGATCGCACCTCGTAATTCCTTTCCCTGTCGAAAATCAAACCAGGGTTGTCCGGTTTGCAGACAGTAAATCAACTGATTGAGATTATTATGCTCAGTAACTGTTCTTTAAGGATCCACGCAGTGATGGTGTACAGATATTTAGCTGAGGAGGCAAAACTTGACATTACGTGCTGATGTACGTTCCGCTTAAACCCCGCCGAGAAAACCGTGGTATAGACGCAATGGTTAGATCGAGCACGTTACTTATTTGTGGTTTATTTAAGAAAGCCTTCACCAGCTCAGACTGTATAGACTCGGATGATAGAATGATTAATGAACGCCCAACTTTTCACACGTTCTAACACTGTAGTGTATGTACGTATATTAAACTTTGTATCTAAACGTGTAATAACTTAAATGTAATTTACAGGCCTGATGATAACTGAAAGATCAATACATTCTGCAAGTAAAATGCACCAAGTGGGGTCTATAAAAAGTGGGAAATCTCCCTGGTCACTTGAGGCAACTGTAAGCTTCTCAAGAAGGTCTCTACTCCGTGTAGTATATCGTTAATGGGTGCAATGATACATGTGTCGTTTTTGCATTGGACGACAAAGTTAAAATTCTTGCATCTTTTCTTTTCTACGGACGATGGACCATCTGCAACGCTAAACTCATCTATCATTACTTATCTTATAGCTTTGGTACTTCTGGACAGTTTTATGCGTGTTTTATAATTATTGATTTATACAAAAAAAACATTTCGCTTAAAAAAAAGGTTGGGAAGGGTGAATTGAGAGGCGTGCCTATGTGGAAGGAGATTCTTCTAGAATTTGACTGAAAGAATTATGTAAAGCTACTAAATACTTAAGTAATTATGGTATGTCTTTCGACAGGTATCGAACCGGGGACTGCACAAATGCAGATCGTGCTTGAAATTTTTGTTATCTTTAAGAAGGGCGATTATAAATGATCTTTTACACTTTTAATAATTTGTTCTAAAAAAATCCGCTATCCCCAGTAATGCAGTTTGTAGCACATGAAACAAGATCTCTCATTTGTGATCGCCATTTACGTAAGAGCTCCTTTGGTGATTCTGCACGCGTGAAAACAAAAGTCTGATTCCGAACACTGGGCACCATTTTCGTGTCAGCTGATTCAGAAGCATCTCGAATGCGAATTTTGAGTTCGTTGAGATTTTGAGCCAATTAAAAAAAAAGTGGACTCAAAATTCGAGTTTATCATTCCACCTTTATTCAAGCACCTCCTCGGCGCGGTGCATGCATTATTCTATATTGAATTATTGAATTATTGAATTACTCAGTACAGCATCGAAAAAAAAAATAACCAGGAATATTTAAAATGTACGTAAAATTAGTTTAGTTATCACCACATAACTAGGAGGAAGTGTGAGGTAACTGGGCTCCAGTATAAATTGGTGTGCGTCGAAAGTGTTGGAGTGGGGGGGGGGGGGGGGGGGAAAAGGTAGAAAGGAAGCCCCTTGAAATTGAGCAAAGGTTCCACACAAATTTCATAATCATGCCTCGATAAGGGGCGTCGGTTCACTGCTTTACGTGTCTAAAATTTCAAATAATTCCCTTTCATTGATTTTGCTGCCAGTTTTTCTTGCCACCCCCCTCCCACCCCCTCTACTTTCATCTATATTCCTCGTCTGTTGAGCTCGTTCCGACTGAGTCACGTCTCTGCCTCAATGGAATTGAGTCCTCACTCTGTCTCGCCAGCCTT
>NW_019059829.1:309912-329100 GCF_000696155.1 Zootermopsis nevadensis
CGGGGGGGGGGGGGGGGGGGGGTGGGGGGTGAGCTTCTTTTCATCATTAACGGAGCTGATGTCGTGATTGGGGGCACCAGAAAATTCTACTGCTCAGTAATTTGGGTCGCAAGAAGATTACTTATCTCCCTGAGCATTGAAAGACTGACATACTGACATTCTAACCTAACCTATAAGTTACTTGTTCAGTACTACATAACAAAGTCATTAACGAATCAATTAACAGACTGGTCAATAGGGGATTAATTAATTAACCGGCTGACTGATTAACGAACAAACGCACAATCTTCCTCATTGACGCATTAACTCTTTTGTTGCCTAACTAGGCAACTAATTAACGAAGTAATTAACTCAGTCATTGACTTAGTAACTGAAGGATTTACTCCGACTGACTTCTTGTTATATAGACCGACCCCATAGGTAATATATTTGTTAATTAATAGTACGTTAACTGTTACTGATTGATGGACTAATTAACTACAAAATTAAGCAAGTATAGAACAGATTAATTGACTGGGTGACTTAATAGGAAATGAAATTCCAACTGATTGACTTAGTAATTAAGTTACAAATTTAATGATTTAACTAGTCAGTAATTCATGACCTTTCTTCACTGATCACGTTTTAGGTGTGCCCAGGCATTTTCTACTTACAATTATTAATCCGTTTCAAGTTATTGCTCGTAAACTGTTTTAATTACCATCAGAACGAAGGTTTTCAACTGATTTTTTTTTCCGGTAAATGATTTTCCGTAATGCTTTGGAACAGTTAACAGAAGTATTTTTATTTATGTTGATGGTAGATTGATTTTGGAAGGAAATTCTGATGCCCAGCTTTCTTTATTTGAGTCTCAGATTCAGGTTGAGAGATGTTTTATGGTGATTAAGAAAAATAATTTTCCTAAGGATGATTGCCTTTAGCCTATTATCAGGGGAATGAAAGATAAGGCCTTAGATTTTTCTTCCTAGGTCAGAGGATTTTACGTGCGTAACTCTATACATTAAACATAAGAAATGCTGACCTACGCTACAATATGTTGGAAAGAAAGAATGTATTTGGTACCGCATGTATAGGAGGTCACGCGTAAGGCTTGTAGTTTACAGCCAAGTTCAGTGGAGTTTCTGCTTACCGCGTCTCCGGTCGTTTTCCGTGTTCCCCTGTGAACCGCCTCCTACGTATGACATCTGAGAAGTTGCGATACTTTTAAGGACAGAGAAAAACGCGAGAAGGCCTCAGTGGCTTTTTAAATAAAACAGAGGAATCTTAACGCGCCTTTCCGTCATTAATTCAGTTTACAGGGGGTGATAGACGTCTGTGATTTTAACCACATCCGACGAAACTCGGTCGGGTGGTTTCTGTTTATTTTGAAATTGTGACCTCAAACATTTCCATATTTGTTGTTTTCAACAGATAAAATGCATTATTTATAAAACGTTTAGTAATGTATTTAAATTGCCAATATTTTATATTTTCAAACATGCCGGTTAACACAAGGACGGGCCCGAGCGGACTGGGACGATGGCAGAAATCACAAATGGAATAACTATTTCTTCCAACAGAATGCATTTATGAGCTTCGTATGATTCTCAGAATAAACAGCTACTATTTTCGTAAACAGCGTTAAATCGTCTATGTTATTACGGCTGTGACACGACTCGAGCGAATGACGTCACTAGCTTCTGGATGTCAACGAAGGCAGCGTTCTTCTTAGACGACCGGGAAGATGATGTTGGAAACGTAAACCGTAGGGGTAGCAGGCGAAAGGAAAAGCCGAGCCTCTCGGCTTACAAAGATAGAAAGGGGGAGAAAAACTCGAAGAAGGCGGGAGTGAGCAAGAATTTGTCTTCGGGAATACGACTCCTGACGTGGACCTCATTTGTCGGTCGGAGAATAGTCGGAGGGGAGCGGTGGTAAGCCCGTCAATAAATGTTAGGAAAAGAACTCACCGCACGAGAAAGGAAAAAATACATAAAGGACGACAGGGGTATCCAGCATCTTACTTAAAATGAGACCAGAGTCAAAGTTTTTATCATACACCAGACCTGACATTATCCTCCCATCTACGTCTAGGTCTCCCCAGCGGTTTCTTCCCCTCAGGCTTCCCAAATAGTGGACCCAACCAACCAGATGGCTTATGAAACCCGAAGGTTCATCACCGAACTAACCAAAGCCCTCCACCGGACCCTGTCTCCTAACTCCTATCTCCCACAGATCCCGCCTGAGATTATCCTCCCATCTACGTCTAGGTCTCCCCAGCGGTCTCTTCCCCTCAGGCTTCCCAACCAATACCCGGTGCACACTTCTTGTCTCATCCATGCGCGCTACATTCCCCGCCCATCTCATTCTTCTTGACTTAATCACCCTCACAATATTAGGGGAGGAGTACAAATGTTTATATGTAATTTTTGTAATGGGCCTGTTTAAAAGGTAGTTCGAATTAAGGATATCTTGGGTAGAGTGAGGACCAGTGCTGGGTTTGCCCTATACCTTTGCTAGAGCCTCGACCCCTGTGAGGTCGTAAAGTAAGGAGAGAGAGGGAGAGAGAGAGAGAGAGAGAGAGAACTTTTTATCGCGAACACTCTATTCCAGTACCATAACTCAACTTCATATTGTTTAACTCTCAGGTAGAGGGCGACACATCATTCCACGAGGTCACTAGTTAAGAATCAGAATTTGGTTCTCGCAGAATTCAGATTACGGATGAACACTTAACTTCCACATTGCCTGCTGTATTTAATCACGGTGTGCTGACGCTTGATCTGTTACAGCAGCTGCTTCTAGTTGTATCGAGCTAAATTTATGGCGTGTGTGTCTTATTAAAAGGGGCGTTTCATGTACAACTATCATGTTAAACTGACGGATTCTTAAATTTATATTGTTCTCTGCTTTAATTAAGTATCGTCTAATTGGGCCACTAATTAATTATGCATTGCTTTTAAAATAGACGGTGAACTATGTAAGTGTTAAATGCATCTTGTACAAGCCGTGCGTGTGCACTAGAGCAATGGTATTCAACCTGGGGTACGCGAAGACATCTTAGGGAGTACGTGAAATTTAAAAAAATATATATTATTTTATGATAAACACTGAATAATCAGTAATGTAATTTATTTAATTTATTTTAGATGTAGATTATATACTATGTATAACTTGAATTATACACCAACAACTTTGGGGGGTACAAAATTGAAGAGAAATTATATCTGGGGGCACGCGAACAAAAAAGGTTGAATACCACTGCACTAGAGGTTACTCTTATTATGAACTTCGCTTTCAGTGACCCGTACAGAGCCTATTACGCGTCAAAACGCAGACTAAAATTCATACCCGGAATCGAGACGAAATTATAGAAGTTTTCGCATGGACGCCATGTTGTTTTACAAAATATCTGTGTGGTAATTAATAGCGGAAAATTAAAATTGAGTAATGTGAGGACAATTTAGTTACGAAGGAAAGAATCTTTCTGGGTTTAAGAAATGTGTGTTGTTGTGGCCCGTCCATTCGTATCTCGGGGTGAAACTTAAAATATTTGCTCTTTATTAACACAGTTGGTCTACTTTTTTTTTTTTTATAGGTTTTGGTTCGAATGACAGAAACAAAATATAATATTTATTAACCTATATTAAATATTCTGATTTGTTAATACATTTGAATTTCAGATTAAGTAAAACTATTATGCAGAGTATGCTGAAATATCACATTTTATAATTTAATCCACGACGGCTATTTTCAACTGGAGCTAGACTATAACGTATTGAAAATATTTTAATGAAACTCTCATATTAAATATATTATGATTTAGAATAACGTAGTTAATGCTATAAATAATGCAGATTTATATTATTTTCTGTCAGAGAGGCGAACAAATTCTTTCGATCCTGAGTAGCCAAGCAGTGTAAGGAGCTCCCGAAAAACAGAGTTTGCTGGTTTGAATACCATTCATCGTGTATTGACTCGTTCATGCTCGAACGGTAGATGACTTAGGACGGTCTGATTCTCTATCCAAGTGTTTCTACCGCTTTTCTTGATAAAGATTTAGATCATTTCTACTGGAGAAGGAGCTACATTTTTAATATTGTTAGACTGGAATATAAAATAATGTTTGAGTCATAACAAAACTGTTAGTATAGTTTTGGTGCTGTGTAAAGTTCAGAGTTCAAGGGTTTTATCTCTACGAATACAATCAACCATTGGTGACATGTTTATAAATAAATAAATAACTGGAAACGATTGAAATTCAACGAAATTATTTCTGATAAATTAATTAATGTAGCGTTTTACAGTACCAGATAAGACCGCCGGTCTCAGTGAGTTACATGTTGGCCTTGTTCCAACACCATTTATATCAAGGTGCAGGACACTATCCTGAGACAACTTTCGTCCACGCCCTATCCTCATAACCCTAAAACTATTTTCATACAGGTTTCCCCATCACATTCTATGTGCATGTTTGTTTTCCCCATACGAGTCAAATGCCCAGTCCGAGCTGTGCAAATTCCTTTTTACTGAGAGTAACAGATACAATACTTTTTATTCGTTTTGTGTTCAGTACTTTACCTGCTTTAAATTGTTCGTAATTTGTGGTAATGTTCGAGTGTATTGAATTAATTCGTAAAGAGGGGCCAAATGGGAATGATCTGTTCCAAATCCATTTAGTCTACAAAAAAAAAAAAAATGCACTGAACCTTACAATGCAGTTGTTAACTTCCTCACTGTTGTTCTGAACTTCGGAAGCTGTCACGTGGTACTTTCAATAACTTCGTGCCAAATTCATGTTGAAGAGTGTTGATTGAGGTGTTGTAGCAATGGTTGTTTCATTATGAGAGCCTTATGTTGAATATTTTCCAATGTCTGAGGCATATTTAACGTATAGACATTTCGAGAATTTGTCGTACTCACAGGCTATTAGTTGTCTATATACTAACATATTTATTATATTTTATTTCTAATATTTGTGGCGATGGTTGGGATAAAGTCTGGTACCAGTACCAGTCATTATAACATCGGTGCGGTTAAAAAGGGATTTTATTATAAGGCAACTTACGCGTTGGGCCAAAACGGCTATTATTTCTTAAGTAGTAGATAGTCTATCATAAATAGGCCATATCATACGATGGACAATGCCCAACATCCCATAAAATTGAACACACACGAGATTTCGTGTTTTTGGTCTCCCGTCTTCAGATGATTTTAGTTTGGATATTAGCGGCAGTGATCGATATCAAACACCCGGTTTAAAATTAAAACTATGGCGATTGCACTAATTGTATGCTTAGTTTTTAAAGCATGAAATACTCGCTGTAAGATGATACGTAATCCACTTGCAACATTTTCAAGTCCGTTTTAGTGTCGATAATATGAACTTGACAGTGGCGGAATATTTATGTCCAAATGCCTCCGAAGAGTTGAGATGTACACTTTCCTCGGAGATATGTAATCTCCTTGTGCATTGATTCCCCTGTTGTTATATTAGCCCCTTTGTACGGATGGAAGTGTTAAAAGGATTAAGTAGACCACGTGATAAGTTAGCGACACTGATTTTCGTTCAAAACATTACATTTATATGTTCAACAAATAGGCATAAAGCTTGACAATGTATTAAAAACTTGAAATAACGCTTTTGAAATAAGTACTATTCCTCAACCTGATAACAGCCTTGTGTTCTTAATTTTTAAAGCCTACTGGTAACTATATGTACCACCTGCTTTAACATTAGATATCTGTATTTTCTATTATTCATAGAAATAATATCAATGAACAGCATTAATCAGACGGACTTTAAAATGGAGACGCGTTCTTAAATGTTTTTGGCTTCAAACGTTTAACGTATGGTTAGAAGTCATCGATTTTTAAGCCGAGGTTTTCCTTGGAAAAGTTCCCCGGGAGAAAACGTCTTGAGTCTGAGGCTCTGTGTGGTAGAGACTAAGAATGCGGGAGTTCTTACCTCCACGTCCCTATACATCTCCATACAGTGGTGTTAGGCACGGGGGGGAACATTATCTTCTGAAGTGTCTCCATCTGCTCTGTATATTACATGTTGTTACGGTGACGGCGTTAGAGTAATAGTCTGTTCTATCATGGATGTAACTATTACAGTGTATTGAATGGTAATCTTGGTAATGCTATGGGGTAAATATATTTTATGAGAGGCTGTCCTCCTTTGTGTGACATGACGAAGCCCTCTGGACATGTTTGGCCGAGCAAAACCAGCGAGGATATGAGTGTTTCACTGTGGTAATGTACGATGATACGTTATTTAGTGACATGTTAAATCGTGGCTCCCGTATCACCACCGTGTCACTTAGTTGAAGCCAATTACTTGGCAGCTTTTTTTTTAAAATAAATTCGGGTCATCAAACTTATCAGCAAAACCTCGGTCGGATATGAACGACCAGCCACCATTTCGTACGTATCTTGAGGAGTGTACGACAAGTGTGACCCTTTTGTCGCCTAAATCTGTGGAAGTGTGATGTCTTTAATACAGAATCGTAGTTGATGTTTATTAAGTATGTACCATGAAACAATGTTTCTAGGTTCCTATCGTCGTTAAACGTGTGTTTTCTAATGGAACTTAACATTTTCTGTAAATACCGAACTGGCAAATTCCTTTCTCCATTAAATAAAACAGAGAGCTTTATATTCCTGTAAACCGTAAAGCAGCCACGGTGGTCTAGCGGTTAGAACGCTGGCCTTGTAATCCTGGGGGTCTCGGGTTCGATTCCCGGCGGTGCCCGAATTTATAACTTGTGTTGGGCAAGGCCGTGGTCTAGGCAACACGGGGTTTTCCTCCGGGGGCTTCCCCGGTTACTCCGTGGCATCCGAGCAATTACTCCATTCACACACAGAAGAAGGGAATGGCAAACCACTTCTGGATCATCTGCCAAGAACGTATATGAACAGGTCCCAGTCCGAGAAAAGGATGGAAGGATCCTGTTCATATGGACCTGTCGTCACACAGAACACTAAATAAATAAATAAATAAATAAACCGTTTTATGAATTTGAAGGAGAAAATTATGAGATGTAGAGTAGAAATTAAGTTCACGATGAAATCGGAAGAATTATTCCGAAGACACTTAAGCGTGAACAAAACATTATAGACGAAGGCATGTAAAAATTATGTTGCCAGTTGTTTTGAGCGATTTTTGGACAAATATAAATTACAAACGTTTGAAAATAAAATGTAAAATGTTTTAACGTAACTTAAGACGTAAGCTGTCAGTTTGAAAGATAACAGGATGATAAGCTTCTTAGTTAAGTGGTTTCTGCACCTGATTCGTGTTTGTGATGTCTCTGGTTCAAGCTTGGGTTCGAAGACTGGTTGTCCTGACGGGCGTCTAGCGAGAACGAATATTACTTTCAATCGCGTAGTTGAATGAACCATGAATACAATAAAGAATGATCCGGCAATAACACTAACACCACTTATAACTGATTTAAAATTATTCTGTGATAAAAGGTTTTAAAATATGCATATTTGCTAAAAACTTTCTTTTGTAGACTGTAAAGTAGAAATGATGCAGCTACATGAAATTTACATTTAGCATTCGGTTTATGGAAATACGTAGGGTCTAATAGACCGTTTCAGCTACGAACGCGAAATTTTGTTTAGCTGCCCACGCCAGATTTCGCATTTGTACTCATAAATGCACCAACAATTTTATATGAAATTATTTTTGTTTGTTAGAAATCTTAAACATGGCGACTTAGCGCATTTTTTAAAATTACGTCTATATCAGAGAGAATCTGTACACAAAGGTCTGTGAAGGAAAATTACACGTATTTTTTCCCCAGAGGGCATCATCTTAGGGTCTTTATACCGTGTGCCGTACATTTTCGTCAGTGGTTCCTTGTTTCGCCAACAGCCGAGCGACGTGAAGACCCCGTCTGCTTAGGCAGGACGCATTGCAAATGCACGGAAGAGGTCTCTTGAAATACTAGCGGTATGTATACATCTGTCCCTCTGTGTTGTGCACACACATTAGCCTAGAAGATCAGGTGATGTAGCCCACTAGAACCACGCCCATTTGGACGACATGTTTTATAACATTTCGTAATCTTATCCGGCTTGGAAGTCATGTCCTATCGCTGTCACCCGCGGAACAATATGAGGTAATTCAGCCAAAAATATTCAGGATTGGTATGGAAAAAATATCAACGGATTTTTTTTCAATATGCCTGTTGTACAATACGTTTCTTATTCAAAATAAACAAAATGCTGATGTCTGTCTTGTGGCCGCAGAATTCCTGTATAATGACAAGACAGCGTATCTGTAAGTTGTCTCCGTAAAATCATCCTTTTCCTTGTTATTTCAGGTATTTACTTCCACGTTGAAGGCTGGATGTCACGAAACCAGTATCCCTGATGGCTGGTTTTTGATCTGTTAGATACTGTCGAGACATCTTCTCCTTTAAAATGCGTGTTGTGACGTCTGGACTTCAGGGTTGTCATGCCGGTTTCAAATCCTCGTCCAGTCTGTCGTCCACTGAGTATGTTACTGAGATATTCTCTAGCCGGAGGAACACAAAATTCCGGTGGATCGCATTGATTCAAGATCCCTCTTGCACAGTTGCAAGACGAACCATAGCAGAAGTATGTTCAGGTTTGACATGTGATTGACGTATGGTCTAATTAAGTGAAATATTTAAATTTATGTCAATATCTTCGTTAGGAATCTGCAAAGGGACTCTGTGACTACCGTGTAGTATGTTATGTTTCTCCACCATCACCATCTTTATCAGTACGGAATTATTTTTGGTGTAATTTATACACGGAGACCTCTATACGGCATCTGGAAAATGCATTTAATATTCGTTCGTATTGGCCCAATTGAATATCTACCTCACATTGCGACTAAATCTCCTTCTTTAGTAACGTGTAGGACACGTCATTAAAATTTTATGTGAAATGTATTCTCGACCTGTTTGATATGTAACGATAAATTCGTAATATTAGTAATCGTTCTTTAACAGAAAGGCCTTGTTACGTTGCAAATTTCCATGCTTATTTTTGACGTGACAGACCAGAGGAAAGGTTAATGTGACGAAAGAATGAAAGAAACTGATTTGTATCTACAAAAGAATGAAGCTCACGCCAATAATTGTGACGGCGATAATTTAAAAACTTTAAAAAGAATGTAAGACTTGAGGTTCTCACAGCGGTGAATATGAAGATTTCTGTCTTCTGGGTTATTGCGCTGTGTAGTCTGGTCGATGTTAACCAACGTTTCGGAGGTCATACTGCCTCCGTCATCAGAGTATGAAGATTTCTGTCTTCTGGGTTATTGCGCTGTGTAGTCTGGTCGATGTTAACCAACGTTTCGGAGGTCATACTGCCTCCGTCATCAGGGCGATGAATATGCCAATAGGGTGTGAGGAGTTGGATTTTATAGGCAGGGAAGTGAAAGGTTTAGCCTGCCCCGAGAATGTCTGTTTTGGCAGAAAATCATTCACGAAGTCCGATTGATAGAAGCGCTGAGTATTGCAATTGTTTTAACTCTGTCACATTGTCTAGCCATAGCAGAAAGTTTGTCGTGTCAACATCTGTTCGTCGCATTTGCATTCAGCCTGCATAAAAATGCACCCTGAGCAGCACGTGCTAAGGTTTCTCGCCAAATTAGAATAAGAACAAAATATGAACTACTCGTTACCGACAGTTGGGGGGTCCAGTCACGTAAATTCAAAAGCGGAACAAAGGTCATATGAGCAACGGCTTACTTCAGAAGTTATACAAGGAAAGTTGTGTGAGGACGAGGCTTTTGTCGGGCTTCGTATGGCTGTCCGTCCGTCCGTCTGACCAAGCGGTTAAGCTCCAAATTTGAACGATGTTAACTTTACGTTATCGTGTCGTAATAAACGTTTCAGTAATAATAAAATTTTTATTAAATTAATTATTCGGTTTTGTCCGTCTAATCACAATTATATTTAAATTTTAAATTTTAAATATAATTGTGATTAGACGTACAAAACCGAATAATTAATTTAATATTTGATTCACAATATGACGCAATTATACTATTTTAAAAAGTAAAAATGTTCCAAATGTAAATCGATTATTCGATGTGGAACATAAAATGATAATTTAATTATCTTATTTGTAAATTTTAAATATAATTGTGATTAGACGGACAAAACCGAATAATTAATTTAATATTTGATCCACAATATGACGCAATTATACTATTTTATGAAATTTTTTTTATTATAAAGTGTGTCCTCAACATTATTTTGTGTGATGCTAACCTATTAACGATTGTAACTGAACATTTTGTGAGGTCACATGTCACACTTGTAAACTGGGATTCAAATGGTCTCAACAGATACAAAGCCTAATCCTTCGTTCCAAAAGCCCCTTCCCTTGAACCCAGGTTAATGATCTTGCACATGTTATAAATCGTTCTCTTAATCGTATAAATATAAGTTCGTCTGTTACCTGACGTAACTTTGTTTCGCAATTCGAATTTAAACTTAAAAATGAGGTCACGTAAGACGCTTTCAGCTTCAAACAATGTGACTTGCATCACTGATGCACGAATTTCCGGCCGTATCACCTACTAGTCCTAACACTGGCATCAGTAATCTGCGGTAAATTTTGTCGAGTGAAGAGGGAAAAGGATGGAGAAAGAATGTTTTAGCCAGGTAATTTTCTTTTGAGATGGCTCTTCTGCTTCTTTACAGAGCAGTGGGGTAGCTGGCTGTGTTCGATGCAGTGGCGGAATTTGTGGTAGCTTCGGTTAAGTGCATTTGCCACTCGGTACTTAGTTAATTAACTTGCACGCTGACCGACGGACTGAGGTAACCTTAAAAAAATTAATAGTTACTCAAACGAAAAATGCCAGCCAACCATTGGGCTCTTATGAACTGGTTTTATCTAGTTTAAATACTTACTATTTGAACATAAGATCTGTTTTAATATTATCCTCCCATCTACGATTATATCTCCTATATTATCTCTTCCGTTGATATCAAATCAAAATATTGTGCGTAATTTCCCCATGCCGTGTTATATGTCTCACTTTTACCAACCTTAAATTAATCACCGTATTAATTAGGTAGCTGATTTGGTTCAAACTGTGAAGCTTTTCTTTATGAAATATCCTATATTCTATCGTTAATTTCTCTTTTCATAGCCAAAATATTCTTCTTAGCATTCTCAATCCCCGTTTTAGAGAAGTGAAATTATTATAATTCCACCATTCGCGTAGGAATTCTGTACCCGGAAAAAGGAACTCGTTTAAGTTTGAGGCTAGTCGTTTGATGTTGATAAATAATGAACTGCTGTATTAAGGAATAGTAAATGTTGTGTGGAGATAGATCATGAACCTGTTTACAGATTTTTGTAAAATTTGTTAAAATATTAATAAGATGCTAAACGTTGACATTGTATCAGACGAATTTAATGTAGTCAGATTCTGAATTAGTAGAAGTTATGTGTAGAAACGGATAACTAATTTGAAATTTATACCATCCATACAGCATAGGATTTAAACTTTTCGTAAGATTAAGTGTTTTTAAGAATTTGTATAAAATTGTTGACTTTACAATATTTACCTCCAGGTGTCTGAGGACGTGATCAAAACAATTTTACGTCATACATCGTTAACGATGGTCGGAGGTAAACAGAACTGATGAAAAATAAATTTCCTTTAAATATAAAACATGCAACTTTGCGATTTAAAAAAGTTCACAAAGCAACTTATCACGTAAAACGACAACCGCAAGCCACCCTCGGTTTCGCGTGAGACATTCTTCGCGAGTGTAACCGCCACTGTTTTAACAGAGGCTGGACTCTTATTATGCGTAATTCACATCCCCAGCTTTGGCGCCGAGTTCGTGTGTGTCGAAGGGAGAGAACCTCAAAGGGCCACAAGACTTGGCAAACCACGCTTCAGGTGATACCAAAATGAGTCTCCGGAGACACAAGCCATTAACAAGCGCTCGGGACCTACAATGTCTCTCTCCTCTGTTAGCATTACAGAGGATCTCACAGTATTAATTTCTTTCTGAGATTTAAAATTGCTGTACTGGAGAACTATTATCTCGGCAAGAAAATCAAAGCTTTTCAGATGTTTGTTGCGCGCAGTGTGGTCTGAAATTTAAGGTACTTTCATTGTAAAATAATGACTTTCTTAAAATACTTTCTACAGAAATGTTTGAACCTAATAATATCACCTTCCAACATCGAATTTTAAATATGAACGACCTGTTGAAGAGACAGACATGCATTTTGAGTGTGTTAATAGCTTTTTCATTGGTCCACATATATTCTGTGGTGATTTGTGTGAGTAGTTTCTTAATAATGAAAGTTAAAAGGTTAATAAGCTAAAACTTAAATTTTAAGTTGTAAGGGAGAATGTAAGTCTAATAACGGTTTATAAGTTTAATTTGAATCATTTTTCCACGTGGTGAATACTTAACGGAGCACAGGAAAATCTATTCTCTGGTTCTGTGCAGTATTAGCTGCTTCACACAAGCAGATTTTTTTTATCTGAAATGAACGTCAAAGCAACTGATATACGCAGTTATTTTATTATTTTATTTAGTGTTCTGTCTGACGACAGGTCCAGATGAACAGGATCCTTCCATCCTTTTCTCGGACTGGGACCTGTTCATATACGTTCTTGGCAGATGATCCAGAAGTGGTTTGCCATTGCCTTCTTCTGTGTGTGAATGAAGTAATTGTTGGGATGCCACGGAGGAAAACTCCGGGTTGCCTAGACCACGGCCTTACCCAACACAAGTTATAAATTCGGGCACCGCCGGGAATCTAACCCGAGACCCCATTAGGACACCTTTCTGTATTTGTTTGTGAATGGGGGTGGGGGGAGGTTTCTTCTGAACAACACAGCGATGAACTTAGAGTCGCATAAAGGCAGGGAATTTATTTATGAGCTCAGTAAGTACAGTGTTTTAAAGAATTTTTTATCTTCTGGTGTATTAGTCAAAATAACAAACGTAAGAAATTTAAGATATTGTGTACAGAAATTGATTATTCAAGTGTATAGTTATCAATATGTAACTTTAAAGAAACTAGGTATCGTACTTCATTGTAATAAGTCTTGTTATATTGTTTATTTTTCCGTACGCAGGAAACGTGCCTCCGTATTATAACAGCCTTTTCGTCTGATTGTTCTGTTAATCGAATCCGCTAACGATGGTCAGGCATCGGTCTGAGAGCCAGTCTGGTACCTCAGAGGAGTAATTGTTATCCGTTCCTTGATCGGCCGGTTGTCAGTACTAGATGGCACTCCTAGTCATTTTCTGTAGTTGGTAGAAATGACGCGCACTGCAGGAAAATCACCCCAATTTCCACGAAAATAAAGAGAAAACTTATTTTATACTCTTGCGGAAAAAAGGGGGTAAAAGAAACAGTGGTCCGAGGATTTTGCCGGAGTTTGAGCGCCCTTTATCCTCTCCTTCAGCCCTCACAATTTTACATCCACCCTTCTTTTCTTCACACACACAAAAACTTTTTAATTTACTTTGCCCAATGTTCTGGCAAATCGCTCCGAAAATCTCACCATTCTTCTTTCCGACTCTTTTCACCTTGTTTCTTCTGCTCGTCTTTTACTGTGTTTCCATTTGTTTTCGCATTCGCTCGATCCTTTTATTCTTGGAAGAATAAAAGAAATAAAATGAGGAAATTGGATTGTTCTTAGTTTAGACCTGAATATTGCTTCCTCAAACTAAGTAGAAACTATTGGATGACTCGTGAATGAAATGTTTCAGATTCAAAGTACTTTATCACTGAATGATTCTTCATAAAGTAATTCCTTCAGTTACGAAAACACGTGACGTATTGCGTTTTACGTCTTGGCCAGTCACGGAAATGAAAATATAAAAATATCAACTTTTAAAAGTACTCAGAGAAAGTTCCAAGTTTTTCCTGACGCACTAATAACTGGTCTGTTTGCTGCATAATACTTGGTATTCTTAAAGGAACCTTTTGTTTGTTTTGAATTTTGTGACAGTTCGTAGTTCCGCGTTCTTTCATGCTGAAAGGCTGTTGGACCCACATTTTCAAGGCTGGAGGACCTCCTCTTACAGCTTTCCACACGTGACATATCTTGCTAGTTATTGACATTTTCCATTGCTGATACTAGAAATAAATGTGTCGAAAGAATATTCGGTGTTATTTTTTATCCTCATTAACAGGACCTAATAATAATAATAATAATTGCCTCTTAATTGACATTGCAATACCGACTGACAGGAATGTGATTAAGAAGGAAACAGAGAAGATCTTGAAATACAAGGATCTTCTCATTGAAATACAGAGAATGTGGAACGTTTAAGCAAAAATAATCCAAATAATTATAGGAGCGACAGGAACTGTCTCCAGGTCGCTCAGAAAATATTTGGCCAACATCCCGGGGCGAACACGACATCAGGGAACTGCAGAAGACCGCCTTTTTGGGAACTTCAAGCATCATCCGAAAGACGCTTTCATAAAATAAAATTATATAACACATGTGACACTTGCTAAAAACAAAATGTATCCCGGAAATAGCTGCTGCCCTATGTACCTTAGGGACAAGGCCTGTCTCGGGTACATGCCCTATAAAGTGGTGAATAGATATAATAATATTTATAATAATAATAATAATAGATATACCAGGGCGATGGTGGAGGCAGCAAGGACCTCTGAAACGTCGGTAAACTTCTACCAGACTTCACGGCGCAACAACTCTGAAGACAACCATCTTCAGAACACTGATGATTTTGGACTTGATTCAGTTGTTTAATTTTAAAGGATTATTAAGAGCTTTTGCTATCAGCGTGGTGTAATTTTCGGTTCTGTAGGATCAGACCATACATATTTAAAATTGTTCTATTTTGTTCTACCGTTGTGAGTGGGCTTCTGAACAGCGCGTCATCTTGTCGCCGATGGAAGAGACGGCCTTCAGGAATGTATGGTACGCAACCCGCTGGGAGACTTTTTACCGCAAAGAAATGTATCATCTTACAGATTTATACACGTGGCTTCTCAGTCGCGAGCTCTGGTGAACACGGTGATGGACCTTCGGGGTAAATAAAGGGCGAGACATTTCTTGGACAGCTGAGCAAGTCTTATCTGCTCTGTGGACTTTTTGATTCCATCTGATGTACACCCTTAATTCTGAAATTTTCTTACGAAGAAACTTTCCAGGAACGTCCTTCCAAATTTGTTATTATTTACGATATGTTTTGTCATAGTACAAGGGAAAGGGAAGGTGATAACGAATGGATTCGTAGTCTTGGCACTTGCATCAGCCGAGCCTCGAACCGAGTATCTTTCGAATACAAATCTGTATAATCATTACTTGCCCTGAGGAAGGAAGCTAACACGATTCGTCGTTCAGTCCAGAGGGATTTGGCTTTGCAGCTCGCTCCACTTTGACTGGTCTGTTGATCTCTTCACCCAATCCATGGCTGCGTCTAATCTGCAGACGTGCAAGTCTTTATTCATTAATTATCCTCGGAAGTCTCTCATCTTACGTTCTTACTGCATCCTAACTCCACGTTTGTCGGCTTTCATCAATGCGTCCATTAAGATTGAAAATTACGTTGGGCGAATTTAACTTTGGTACGTATCGACCTGTCATAACCCCCGACATTTTAGTAACCAGCTTAACTATGCAATTCTTCACCAGTGATTTGATGATAACTGCTAAGCCCTTCAAGAAACTCCCTACTTAAAAGAGACTGTAATTTTTAATATCGTGTTTGTCCCATTATTTACAACCTATCGCCAGAGATCCGTTCTAATGTTATCATTTCGTCTTATCGTTTTATACATGACGATCACATAGAACGTATGTTTTTAAAAATGTCTAAACGTACAAAACAGAACTTTAATTATTAATCTCGTAAGATCTTGTACTTTTATTTGAATAAATGTATAATAATAAGACTAAGGATACGAGTTTCGTGAAATACAGGCTTAGCTGTGAGAAGATAAGATAAGAACTGAGATTTATGTTTTTGAGAGATTATATTAATGAAATTCGAAGGCCGCTATTGGAATATATGCGTACGGACTGACTATAATATAGCCATGATAATATAAACATGATATTAAACATGATAAACGATATTCATTGCCCTGATGACGGAGGCAGTATGACCTCTGAAACGTTGGTAAACATCGACCAGACTACACAGCGCAACAACCCAGAAGACAGAAATCTTCATACTCTGATGACGGAGGCAGTATGACCTCTGAAACGTTGGTAAACATCGACCAGACTACACAGCGCAACAACCCAGAAGACGGAAATCTTCATACTCACCGCTGTGAGAACCTCAAGTCTTACAACGATAAATAGATTCGACAGGGATTGTTATAGTTCTTTTATGTCTTCTTTCATGAAGTGTTGCGAAGTTTTATTTTTATTTAACATCGCTAATTATTTTGGTCGCCGTCAGCGCAGCCAGGAATGATTATGAATAAGTTGCAGTGTCTCCCAGGCAACCAGTCTCTCATAATATTTAGCTCTGAAGCCAGCTGCTGACTTGGTTAGGTAGAAGAGAGAAGTCATTTATCTCTCAGCCTCTCAGCATTAATGAGTGGCAGATTCGTGAGGCGGGCCTTCAGGTCTTTGCACAAGCTCGGTGTTGATTGGCGCGTTACGTGATAGCTATCCAAAGCAGCGATACGTGACTCTGTCGGAATTGACTACATCACACCGCTCCGTATCCATGAAGGTGTGGAAAGATTTTGAATTTGCTCGCAGAATTTCTTATTTGTTTTCTTTGGTATTTTGAAAAATTATTTTCTTTGTTTTTTTCAGTCAGTAACTGACGACTTGGGGTCGATTTACGGAAGTGTCAGATTTTTCTTCCCCGTACCACAACTCACGTATTTCTTTCTCCGAGTTCAAGAGTGCGTGGAGCCCTATCTCCATTCTATACTTCTTCATTCGGATATACTCAGACTGGAACCACTTTAGAAACCTTCAAAATTTATAGTACAATTCAATAACATATAAATCTCGCAGTCGACAAAGCGACATCAGACTTTTTACAGGTACAAGGAATTGATTTTCGTATTTAGTTTTAAATTAATTATTCGGTTTTTGTCCGTCTAAAAAAACCGAATAATTAATTTAATATTTGATTCACAATATGACGCAATTATACTATCTTACGTATTTAGTTTTGTGTTTAAGAGAAATGCAGATTTATGCCATAATCAAATTCCTCATGTGGATAAAATCTAGCGTCTCTTCAAAGGCACTGAAATGCTGTGTGGTACAAGCCCCTAAAACAGCGAAAATGATCTCCAGGATAATTTTTCACAGGATGTAAACACAGCGGTTTTGATTCTGTTGCCCCGGTATTCAGTGCTACTTTGTGCGGGAGTCTGCATTAATTTTAAGATCTAATCACTTGCAATCAGGTGATTTAGGATATTCGTAAATAAATGCGGGTCACGTGATACTGAAATATTTGAGGCTTCAGTGGGCAATGAATGTAGATAGGATGAAAAGACGAGAATGGGCAAACTTTTGGAAAACTTACACTTAGAATACTGAGAAGAAGATGGGAGGATAACATTAAGATGAATTTTTTAGAAGTAGGTGACGATAATGTAGGTTAATATTCTCTGTGTTTAATATACGGTTTCTGATGCCAGTCGTGGCGTAGTTTTAAAACCTTCTTTGAACTTCTGAAATTAAAATGGTCGTATTTGGTCCACTCGAGATGTAATGGTGACGTCATTAGTGGGTACCTCATCTTTAGATGCCACGTGTCTGTCTTTTGGAAATAAGTAGTGAAATTTCCTCCACGTGTCTCTCACTTTCGGTGAAGACTCAGATATTGGTCTTCTGGCTTGTAACACCGTGTGGACTTGGATACCAAGACTTCAGAGGGCAAACATCGACATCATATCAACTGGTCCCGATAGTGACTTGATAAAATAAAATGAGGCTATTAACGGATGCTTATGAAAACGTTGGCAGAACGTCTCTGTACATCCAAGCAGTTAGATGCAGACCTCTGTACAGAATTGCTTGTCAAAAGGAGAATTGAGGTCAAGACGTTGTATTGGCACAAGCCGTGACCCTAATTTGTGTGCAAAGTACCCGATGATGGAATGAGCAGTTTGGCAGGGTCATCCCAACATTCAGTGGCAGATGCTGCCATGCTGGCGGGTTTTTGGAGGGGGGGGGGATGAGGGCGAGATGACATGGCGCGATAGTTAGCAGATCATGAGAGAGGACAGAGGGGGTGATGCATATTCATAAGCGCCACTGAGCGCGGGAAGTGAAGCAACTAGAATTGTAAGCGAAATGTTTCCTTTGTGCAAGAGTGACTTGTGACGGAACACAGATCAATTTCGTGAGAAGCTTATTTACTGAATGGCGAAGTGGTTGGCTGGCAAATTACCAAGTAATTAACGGCATGAATGTTTCAGTTACTAATTAAATTGCTTATTGATTGACTGGCTGGCTAAATCAATATTTTACCAAGCGTCTGACTGACTAACTAACTAACTAACCGACTAACTAATTGATCGATTAAATTATACCCACAAACTATTTAACAGACCGATAATTAAATAATTAATTGGCTTCCTCCAATAGTAGTCACTCATACACTACGTTACTAACTTGGTTGATTGACAGAATGATTAGCTCTGATACTGGAGTCGAACTTGTTAACTTACATTTAAGTAACACATCATTTGATTGACAGATCGATTGATCAACTAAATAACTTGAGGTGATATTGTTGCGTCATATTGTGATGATTATAATTGTTTATTTTAACCGCCTAATCACAATAAAATATTTTATTAAATATTAAAATATTTTAATATTTTAATATTTTAATATTAAAATATTATAATATTTAATAAAATATTTTATTGTGATTAGACGGTTAAAATAAACAATTATAAATAACTTGGTAAACTGAATGATGCAGGGTTATCATTGAAGAGTGACGCCTTTCAGAATCCAATGCATAAACTTCTTAAAGTTAACTTTATGTTCCAACCTTAATATCGGTGTCACAGCTGATCTATTGCCGCAAGGTTTCAATTCAATTCAATTCAATTCAATTCATTTATTAAAGTGCTTGACAACAGCCAAAAAGGCCAATAACAGCCAAGCACTAACAACAATACAGACATTACAATACAAAAGCAAACAAACAAAGAACTGAAAACATAACTGTACAATATTGATTTATTGCAAAATAA
>NW_019059829.1:343251-365134 GCF_000696155.1 Zootermopsis nevadensis
AATTCAATTCAATTCAATTCATTTATTAAAGTGCTTTACAACAGCCAAAAAGGCCAATAACAGCCAAGCACTAACAACAATACAGACATTACAATACAAAAGCAAACAAACAAAGAACTGAAAACATAACTGTACAATATTGATTTATTGCAAAATAAGTCATAAGTAAAAAACTAAATGCTATAGATAAGTAAAATAATAATTATACTAAAAACAGTTTAATATTGGACAGAAAACATACACAATAAAATGTTATACTAAGTACACAATAAAAACAATGATTATTGTTTAAAAAGCTGACTGACATCAGTAAGCAAAATACGATCTTTGTTAAAGATGTCGATGCTCCTGCAGACTGCATTGGCACCAGAAACGCATCTGGCAGAGGGACTGGCCTTGAAATTACGTTGTACAGTAAAGGTAGAGTAGTCTCTGATAGACCTAGTAGGTATGCAGAGACTAACTGTATCAACAAAAGATGAGCAAATAATTTTGCCTTTAAAAACATTGATGAGGAAAAGCGCATCCAAAAGCCTCCTCCTTAAATGTAACGATAATAAGTTTAATCTAAGTAGTATATCATCGTAATTATAGGCACACACGCCATTAAAGAATCTAGTGTAACATAGAGCTACAAATTTCCTTTGAATCCTTTCCAATTTAAAGGAACCAAATTAAATAACCTGCATTCAAAAACTCTCCTTAATTTAGTACATGTAAGAAATTGAAGATTAGTGTTATTGAAACTTTCTTTGTTATAATTTTTTGTATGAAACATCTGACTCCACTGTGTCGCGTGGAGCCCGCCGCCTACCTTGAAAATGCAAACATCCGAGTTGGCCCTGTGTCATTCTGTCGTTTTCCAAAACGAGAATTTTTCTCCCCGCAGAAGATGGAACAGAAACGCTCAAATGATTTAATTTTTTGATATCTATTTGTACGTGAAATTTTCAGGCAGTGATAATGCACAAAAATTAAGTATTAAGTTGTAATTGAATTTATATCGATTATACACCTGAAGATGGTTCATTGAAAACCGAAACATGTCGTGAAAAAGATGATGCTCTAATTGTAAATCGAACATTTCGATTTAAGGAGCATCATTTTAATATATTTTAAATATTTTAAATATTGAATGTTAATTGTAGTAATAATATTTTAATATTTTAATATTTAATAAAATATTGTATTGTGATTAGACGGTTAAAATTAAACAATTATAATCATCACAATATGACGCAACATTATCATCTCATAAGTACTAAGTTATAAAATTATGAAATATTATTTTTTTTCTAACCTCACAACTGAAATGATTGCAATTAAAGAAGAGTATTTTGAGCATTTATTAATTGGCTGGCACATAAAAACCGAACGTTGTTGAAAGAAGATACATTTGCAGAAGGAAGGTATAAAATTTAAAATATCTTTGAGTATAAACTTCAAATATAATTTATTTTAATGTTGCCTTTACGTCTTCTACTGGATTTCTGAAGTGGTCTCTTCCGCACGATTTCAAACCGAAGTACACGTGTTTCTTGTTTCTTCCATGCATGCTGTATGTCACACCCATCACACGCTTTTCGAGTTAACTGGCTGTGAACCTAGTGAATTCAGTCGATTATCATTTGTCATGTCCTTTCATAATTGCATTTTCTAAAGATAAATTATGTAGCAAATAAACGAAAATTAATACATAAAAAATAAACAAACGCATATATAATAATTATACCAACTTTAAACAGTGTATGTATTTTTTTTTGTGACAAATTTGTGTCATTTTGGTCGGAGTTGACTCCCTGATCTAACTGATCCCTGAGCTGGGTAAGTCTAAAGGTGGCCAGAATGTATTAACACTGACAAAGACAGTAACCAGGCATAGAACAAGCCCCTTCCAGTCTTCACGAATACTTTGCATACCAACAAGATTTCGTATAGCATCAGGACCTGGTAATGGAGTTTTGAAAATTAACGTAGTCTTCTTCGCTATCCTTGTGATGTTTCTCTCCCTCTTACTTCCTCTCTGTCTCAAAGAGACTTAATTACGAGCTGTAATTATGTTGAGAAACGCTACGATAGGACGACGCCGACCGTGGCGCCTCTGACGACAGAATGGGAATAATTCTTACGAAACCGACGCAGGTTCGGGTAACTGCCGCCATTCCTGAGGGCGCTAATTTCTCATCTCCCGTATTGGAACTAGAGAGATTAGCACAAAATGTTGTTAAGTACCAATAATAGTAGCTGAACAGAATAAGATTATCTTGTATAATCAAGAGTGGCATTAGCTTGTTATGAAACAGTGCGCAATACTCTTTAAGCACTCTACCCATATCGTCATATTCCGAACGACGAAACATTATTTCAACAATATTTAAATATTCCGATTACAAATATGAGTCGACTAATTATGTTAGAGAAGAAATATTTTTTATGCTGAGAGCTAAATTAAGCACGCAAATGCCCTTGGGGTGCGAAGCTAACGGAAAGGAACGTTAGAGCAGGGGGTACATGTGCTGATGTTTTATAAGGAAACAAATAATTTTATCCACTACATTGCATGAGACATTCATAATTTAAGTTAATTAGTCATCAGGTGCAATATTTTTTTTTTTGTATGTAATTCCAATATTTTGTTTTGCCCTGAATATTTCATCTTGAGCACTTCTCCACTTTCATAAACATAAACGATAAAAAAGTTAAACCCACAGCTTGATTCATAGGTACTAGATTGTCCCTCAAGATGTCACCGTGTCAAAATATGGAGGGTAAAATGAAATAATGGAATTGAATACAGAATATATGTTACATTTCAAGATTTAATAACATTAGATTTTTCTTGATCCCCATTCGTTTCAGTATTATTTTTTTTTTCAGACTCTCACTGTGTTTTCTCTATAAATGAAAGTGAAGGTAGTGGATATGGTATGGACACAATTATTAATTTAAAATTAAGAATATTCCAAAATATGTAATCGATTTCTAAGGGCAGATTTCGGTGTAGGCCCACTAATAAACTTCGATTTCTAAGGACAGATTTCGGTGTAGGCCCACTAATAAATGTAAGGGAAATTCTTTCTTTTTGTTATCTGTGTAGAAAATCTAACTTCCTTATCTGGACCGTAGCCAGGGAACGGTGTAGGTATCTGGACTAAATAAGATGAACGTTTGCTTACCCACGTATGTTAAAGAACTTGCAGAGATACAACATCTGTAAGGATGCATCATATACCTAAACGACACGAAGATAAACTGGTCACGAAATTCCCTACGGTTCGTCATCGTGTTCACAGCATCCCGCCATCGGATCCTACCCTGAGCCACTAAATTTCCAGTTCACTTCTTCATAGCCTTCTAGAACTATTGTAATGTTGCTTTCTGATTTCCAGGCTACCTAGCGGCCTCTTTACAAGTCAGGTCTCATGCCCCGTCAGACTCAATCATCTTGATTTAATCATCCAGAAATTTTGATGAATAAATAAATATTACGAATTTTATAATTATACAATTTTCCCCATTACGTTAGATTTAACTCTGTTAGGTGGGATCACTTCCTGCTCACGAGTGAAATATCAATGTTAGTGACATTGAAATTATGAAGACTACATAAAGGTTGTAAATAAACATTTTAATTACTGTGTATGTGTTAAAAGAGGGCAATTAGTGAAAATAGAACAGCATATTTATAGCTCATTTCATGGAGCAGAATTTCTCTCAAGAAGCTGATAGTAACTTAGCAGCTCAATGATAATGTTATTTTGTATCAGACTTGATATCTCGTCTCTCTGGTTTCTGAGTGGAAGACGTTGTTGAGGAGAGTGTTGGCACAAAGAAGGAAGTTGTCGGATACCCAGATGCTAAAATTCCTCTTGGAAATCTTGCCCGCAGGCGGGGTTATAACGTTAAACTGGATCTGAGAGAAACTGAATGCAAAATTGTTTAATTTAAATAAGGAATAAATACCAATGGCAAGATGTTTGCATTACCTACCCAAGAAAGACCCCGCTCTGTGTAGTTAGTTCGTATGGTTTCAGGTGGGAATGGACCGGTGACGCTCGTAGACTGCGATATGAGTTGCTCGTATATCCCCGTAATCTGTATTAATGTCACTTCGAGGCCCGCAATACGACACATATTTCACGTTATTCAAATTAGGACGTTATCAGTTTTCTCTTTCAATCTTCAATATAAATTGTGTGAACATGTTAATTTTATAATTTTATCTGTTAGATCTGAATATAGTCAGGGAAGCTTTTCCACCTATAAACTGGCAGTCGCTAGTTTTCCAATTAGCTACCCTTTCATTTATTTACTACATGAAAATTCGCGTAGAATTGATGAACATTCCAGCACAGGACTCCATCCAATAGTATATATTTCATAACGTGATAAATCCAAGCAACAAACTCGTGATTTTAACAATTTTTAACACCAGTTTTCATGGTTTGAAATGCAGTGGTAGAAAACAAGTTAAATCATATAGTATAAATCAAACGATTATTATTTTTAACAGAGCATAAAGGCTAGTTCTTTACATAACCATATTATATTATATGATTTAACTTGTTTTTGTCACTGATGATAGCCTCTTGAGGTCGAAACGCGTTTGTCATTAGTGTCCTTTCATAGTGTAAACAGGTTTGTTTGTATGCATATTTTATATTACAATACACTATACGGTATGCAAGGTTTTAAGATGGGAATTATGTGATTATAACCAGGGCTGTGGAGTCGGTACTAAAATCTCCGACTCCGACCCCCTTCATTAAAGCTCAATATGTATTAGTAAGGGTAAACCTACTAAAATGGTAAATGCACCTTAAGAGATTTCATCACCACCACGTGAATCGTCAGCCTAATTTTTAGACTTAAAACCTATATTTACATATTATTGCAGAAATCGGTTGATTTGTAGACAGTTTGTATTCTTAATGGTACGGAAGCCAAAGGTACAAAGCATTTTTCCAACACCCTGTGACTCAAAGCGTCGTTGAATCTCCTTAAGCGTGAGGCCGAAGGCGGCTCACACGGTAGAGAAATTTTTCTTAAGATTTTATATCGAGGTCGGAGTCGGTACATTTTTACCGACTCCGACTCCACCTCTACCTAAAACTGCTTCCGACTCCGATTCCACAGCCCTGATTATAACAAAACATCCGAACTAAAAGTTGGGTTGGACCGATTCGTACAGAATTCTGTGAGGGACAATTCTTTGAAGGCAGGTGAAAGGTAGAAACAGATCCTGTGACAGTCAGCGTCAGAATGTCCAGAATGAGTTTAAACATTCTGATTGTATTACCATGCTGTTAATTAGTTAGATGATTAATTATCTAGTTACTTACTTAGTTACTTTACTAATAGGCTATTTATGTCGTTAATTAACTAATTAGATGGGTCGCAGTGCGAATATGGCGCACAATTTTGTGAGCTGCACGGCGGCTGATGCAAATGGAAAAGTGCGTGATCATGACGCGATCGCTTGATGACGGATTCTGTTGGCGAGTTGACCCTCGGATTACGTGATTAATGACCACGTGATTGCACCTTCCGTGTCCTTTCCGTGAATGGAGTGTCGACAATGGAAACCGTAACTGGCAGGCTGAGTGAAAGTTTGATTAACAAACAATGTAGAATGCAGTGGCTGACCGTCAGGGAACACGAAGGATTTCGCGGGGAGCTTTCGTCCTGAAGAAAGAAGTAGAACCAGCTACTGTAACACTGCGTTTTATTTTCACACCTAAACGATGGACAACGTCCAGTATCAATTTCACACAACGATTTTACACATTTTCATTTATGTTTTACTAATGTCTTCACGGATTAGGTCTTTTAGGTTAGGTTAGGTTAGGTTAGGTTGGGTTATGTTAGGTTAGGTTTGGTTAGGTCTAGTTAAGTTAGGTTAGGTTTGGTTAGGTTTGATTTGGTTAGGTTAGGTTAGGTTAAGTTAGGTTAGGTTTAGTTAGGTTAGGTTTAGTTAGGTTAGGTTTAGTTAGGTTAGGTTTAGTTAGGTTAGGTTTAGTTAGGTTAGGTTTAGTTAGGTTTTAGGTTTTAGTTAGGTTAGGTTTAGTTAGGTTAGGTTTAGTTAGGTTAGGTTTAGTTAGGTTAGGTTATGTTAGGTTAGGTTATGTTATGTTTTGGAATGAACTCCTTAGAGGAGGAATCTGCCCCTCGTAACAGGATAAATAATCGATTATTACGCAAGCGTACGTTATGCCCCTAACAGAATTCGAACGTGGGAGTCCTAGCGTTGGACTGGGTGAAGATGGTACGAGTCTGTTTGTCGTGCGCATTGCGTATATGAACGCACAGAATGGAACGTGAAATGTTCTTTCATTTTGTCAAATTTCGCTTTCTGAAACGGTAATAGCAGTGAAATATAATGGCCACTTGATACTGTCCCGCGAAATTTTTGAAAGTTCGACAATAAAGTCCGGTGTAGGCGTTTGAGGGGTGGGGGGTGGGGGTATATTTCCGCATGAGTAACGACTGGCGTTATGCGCTGTAGGCGGAATGTCGGAGCGTTGCGACGGATGATAACAATGGAAACGAGAAGTGAAAACGCCAGATAAATGTACTCGGTGATACTGCGCTGAATTTCGAGGCTGTGTTTGATTACTGCTGACGTCATCACGTTTTGGGCGCACTTGACGGTCAGCAGAGACGGATTACATCCTCTAATTTAAAGCTTTTACACAAAACAGCTAGTGAGCGTGGAATTTCGTCTTACACCGAGGAAGGAGCGGAGATTGTGGGTGTTTGTCGGGGGCCCAACCAATTTGTCGTCTTTAAAGCTTTGACCGGGATGTTAAATCTTATGTGGTACCGCCTGATTCGACTTCTAATGGTTAAGTGAAGTGTTTTCTTCGCGGTACGGTCTGGATTCGTAAATATTATGAAGACGAGCTTCGGCTTCAAAGGGTTAACCAGCTGATTTTCGTAATGGTGAGGTGTAGTGTTTTCTTCGCGGTACAGACTGAATTCATAAATAATATTCAGACGATCTTCGGCTTCAAATGGTTAAGGGAGGCTGTATTTTCACATCCTCGGTCATAGTGCCTTTTCTTCTTAGGAATTCAAACTAATCGTTGATTTCCAGCAGCATGCATCGTGTGCACGTACAAAACAAACACTGGTTCTCTAAATCAGTCGGTCGAAGGTTTAACTTGGACCCGCTCTCGTCTGCTGCTTGGCGTCGTATCACTTGCTTTACGATATCCGAAAAAAGATTTTACAACGACAGAAGAATATTTTCAGCCACATAAGGAAAGAAAGATAAAACTGGCCTGAGGAAAATATACGGACGAACGTAACAGGAGGACAGGAAAAATTGCCGTTGTATCCCCGTAAATCGAGAAAACCAGGCGAGTCGACGAGCGTTTGCAGGTTCTGGGGCGTAGGCGTGGGGTGACAATAGTTTTACATTCAGTAATGCTGCTGAAGAAAGGAACGCTTATTGAAGAAATTTCCATTTTTTTACATTCCCTCCCTGAGGATTGTAGCCTGGCTTACTTAGAGACTGACTTATCTTCACAGTTAAAATCTATGGGTTGAAATGACTTTATTTGTATAAGGAAAGCTTAATAGACCCTTACGAGAGCCAAGAATGACGCAGATTCATTAGCAAAAGATCACAATGTTGCAACTAACTAACTCCCTGGTAGCAGAACCCACAGGTTCAGCACCGACAGCCCCGAAGCCCGCCCCCTGCCACGACCCTGAGTCAACTCCATCCATTTTCCATCCTCACATCCCACATCCCTAAGATCCATCTTGATGTTATCCTCCCATATCCTTCTTGGTCTGCCTAGTGGTCGCTTTCCAGAAGGATTTCCCACCAAAACTCTGTATGCATCACTTGCCTTGCGTGGTACATGTCCAGCCCATCGGAGCCTCCTAGATTTCATTGTCCTCACTATGCTAGGTGACCCGTACAGTTCACTCAGTCCCTCGTTATGCGATATTCTAAATTCCCCACTTATTTCACCCGTCCTAAGTCCAGATATCGCTCTGAGCACCTTGTTTTCAAAAATTATAATCTGCGTTCTTCCTTCAAGGTACGAGATCGTGTTTCACAACCATACAAGACAACAGGCAAAATTACTGTTTTAATACATCCTGATCTTTGGTGTTTTTGGTTAGCAAATGGGATTATAAGAGTTTTTGAATTGAATAAAAATAAGCGTCTCCCTGTTCCCTTTGAAAGTTTCGAAATCAGTCAAGGATATGCTGTAAATTGTAAATTAATCTTGGTACAAGTCAGTGACGTATTCGAATACAGAGTGGTTTGATGTTTAATTAGGTGGACAAGTGAAACTTTCGGCACCAGGCCCGATTATGGTCAAATTTATTTTAGTCTGTTCTATTCCTGGGCATAATTTTCACTAATATCGATTTCCGCTATCTGAAATTTTTATTGGATCACCTCAAAGCGGTTTCTGACCAACGCCGTATCCGTAAATTTAACATTTTTCTAGCAGAATTAGAAGTTTAAGAACCGCCAACAGTAAGCCGGCCTCCGGGGGCAGTTGAATACTAAAGTTTAAATTTATTTATTTAGTGTTCTGTCTGACGACAGGTCCATATGAACTGGATCCTTCCATCCTTTTCTCGGACTGGGACCTGTTCATATACGTTCTTGGCAGATGATCCAGAAGTGGTTTGCCATTGCCTTCTTCTGTGTGTGAATGGAGTAATTGTTGGGATGCCACGGAGGAAAACTCCGTGTTGCCTAGACCACGGCCTTGCCCAACACAAGTTATAAATTCGGGCACCGCCGGGAATCGAACCCGAGACCCCAGGATTACAAGGCCAGCGTTCTAACAGACCACCGTGGCTGTAATACTAAAGTACAGTAAAGTAAAAATGTCGCGCTACACGCCATGTAGGCATTTGGGGGGGGAGGTATTCTACTACTAATAATTCTTAACCTCTGCACTAGGTGGGAGTGAGTGGTCAACCATTGAATACCTTTGAAAGTATAATTCCAACGTCCCTCGCTGCAGACAAACGATGACAAATGACAAATTTCAGTTGCTGTGAAGAATTATACACAAATTTGACTGCATTTTCACTGTTGTAACTTTGTAAATATTTAAAAGGCAGTATTCATTCCGAATTTAGATTTCAACATCCATATGTAATGGCGTAATTCATACGATGTTGGACCGGAACTGATAATTATTTATATGCCACGCTGTTACAATTCTGGCGAGACAAATAAGCTTCGAAGAGCAAGTTAGCTGAGCTGTCACGAGTCCAGTCTCCATTCGGGTGGTGTCCAATTTAAATATCTGCCTTCAAACTGGCTATCTTGAATGAATTTTTCGTGAGTTTCCTCGCTCACACCAGAAAACTTATGGTGAATGTTTTAAAATTTGTCACAACTTAGTCTTTAAAAATTCTTTCATAAACGATTCATCGCCGTCTTTATATCATAATCGACACTTTTTAAGGATTTCAGCGTATTTAAATATTTAAAGAATAGGGCATTTTGCCTGTTAGAAAGTTATCCTTATGAAATGTGGTCGATAAATATAATCATGAAGTTTTGTATAGACGGACCACGGGCGATGGTTGTGAAAATATTTTATCTAATTTCTCCACGCATTTATACCATCGACTGCTTGCTCAAGGTCGTGTGATGGCGTGGTGGTTATTCGCACTAACCTATCAACAAATGACTGAATCTCTTCGAATGTTTCCAGACCACATGTAACCAACCAAGACTTGTATATAGGACTCTGAAGGTTTATAAAAGTGTATAAACCTTTCATAATGTGTCGTGAACTTGGGTAGAGGCGTCGTGGCCTATTGAGGTTGATGTTTTGCCAATTGATGCATTGACTGAGGAAAATTAAGAGAGCGGTAAGTCAGGATGAAGAGTAACGTAGGCGATATTTGAACCAGTTGCTTCTCGAACAGAAATTACCGTTGTACCAACGATGTCATCGATACTGCGGAAATGTGTTTTGGAAACAGGTGGTAAGTGGGGTGTACATTGGCTGAGTAGAGACACGTGTAGTGGGATGTTTTAGCGACGATGACGAAACTTAAAACATTTTTTCACCAACGGAGTACGTATCTGGTGTTCAATTAGGCCTGTGTTTCTCTGTCGGAGATTCAGTCGTATGGCGTTTATTGCATAGGTTTAATTATAATGTTCAAAGAGTACAGAGCATGAAGCTCCTCGTTGTTTAGTCGTAATTGTCTTTTTCTCCAACACTTGAGCTTATTCATTTTGCTGTCAATTTCTCTCCCCCCCCCCCCCCAAAAAAAAAATCTGCTAACAGATAACTCGACTAGACCCTGTAGTCGCCGTGCTCAGTCTTTGATAAGAGTGGAGAATAATTTTATGTGCTCGCCCTTCCTAAACTAACCCCTTGGCAGTCCATATAACGATCTCAATTACCATCTTTTTTTCATCCCTCTACAAGACTTCCATCCCTTTCTCTAACACGCCATCTTCCTTACAAGAAGCATCTTTATCCCAGTCTCCTTTTACGCGTCCCTTTTTTCACATGTTAACATCGTCTATCTCCTATCTCCTTCGTTCATTCCTTTCCTGAGGGTGAAATAGATCTCCCCTCCTCCTCGGCTTCACAACGTTACTCCGACTCAGCGTTTTCAAATTCTACCCCCCTGGTTTTATTGTGTGCCAAATTCAGAGTGCTCCATAATATAGAATCTTCCTTGAGCTCTTCGCAGTGAATCAGCTGATCCGGTTATTCTCTGCGATATGAAACACGAAGAATCACGAATGTCCGCTGTTGGACTCTGTCTATAAATTAAGTTAGTCCATTCAGCAATATTCAGAATAAATTTCTGTAAGATCCACTTTAATCTTATCCTCCTCCCATGTAGCCATAGTGTTCCATGTGATCTCTTCCCACAAAGTTTTACAATCAGAACTTAAGATTTTTCTTCATTTTCGACCGAAAATCGCAATTCGAATTCTGGAGGTGCCAAGTTCAAATTTCAGTCCAGTGTTCTGAATTACTTATTTGTGGTGCCAAATAAAACCACGTATCAGTAAAATTCGTTTCATCAATTCATCTTCCTGGATTTTATTGGCCTTAGGTGAAAGTGTGATCTGTGAACGGCTCCATTCGTTTATTTCCTTCCTGTTGAAATGTATTTCTAAACGCAGTGTTGGCAGTCGGAATATTTTTGTCTTCAGGTAAAAATCAAGCTTCAATCACAGTCATTACTCAAGGTAAGCACAGAAGTAAAGCTTTGGCGTTTGTTTCCTAGAGTTTGCAAAGAAGTGCTTAAATGATGGCCAAGCGATTTCTTGTTTGTATCAGTCAGATGTAAAGTCTACAAATAAAAATAAATTTGAACTACATAAGTTAAAAAAATACTAAAAAAAAAACTAGTGGTCGCTTCGCTGTGACAGACGGATTACACAACTTGTCGAAGTATAATATTTAAGTTGCAGCCATTCGCGAACTTATGCAGAATTTAATAAATTTCTAAGAAGATTATTGTTAACTGTGTGATTTGAGACTACGTTAATTTGAACATTACGTAGTGCACAGGGTTTGTTGGGGAATCTCTATTGTCATTTAATTAGTAAAATTTATCGCAAAAATTTGCCATTCTTATCGATAAAATAAGTCCAGTTAAGCTCCTTTCTTGAATATGGGGACTGTTATAGCATTTTTATACTTAGTTTATAGCCTGTACTATATAATTCATTAACAATTTTGGACACCCTTAGCTTGTTTATCGTATCTGAAGTACTTATTAAGACTAATGCAACATGAATAATTCTTGATAAAATTATCTGTTTCATGGAACATTGAACGCCTTTGGGATGTGCATCCTTGTTTCATAGTACGCAATGGTTGGTTTGTTTCTTCGTATCAGATTTGTGTTATGATTTTTCCGAGGGCCTAATGGAGATTGTATGGTGTTTGGATGGTGTCAAGTGTTATAGTTAAACCCCTGAGCGAGACAGAGACTCAATCTCAGGATCGAAAATTCAATTGAGCTGTATTTTAGCGACGTCGATAAAAGACGAGTTACCGCTCCGTGCCTCGTGGCTTTGACACTCGGCGAAACAGAGCGAATGTAGACGAGAAGCCTGTTCGTCGGTTCGAAATGCATTCATTCCAATTTCGGTTACCGCATTTCGCTTCACGTTCATTTGTCATCTCCACGTAATCGGTCATTAGTCTGTTCCGGGTGTCTGTAAGATTGTGTGTTTCTGTTGTAGAGATAAGTGATATACGAGGCTCGTCCTTAAAGTAAGTTTCCCTGGGGCCGTTTACAGAAACAAAACACAATTTCATGCAAATATTTATTGCAACAGATACAGCAAGTGTCCAGCTATTTTTCAACACATTCGCCACCGGAATTGAGACATTTGTCATACCGTGGGACCAACTTTTGAATACCTGTGTCGTAGAAGTCTGCCGCCTGGGATTGGAACCACTGTGTGACATAGCGACGTCGATATAAGACGAGTTACCGCTCCGTGCCTCGTGGCTTTGACACTCGGCGAAACAGAGCGAATGTAGACGAGAAGCCTGTTCGTCGGTTCGAAATGCATTCATTCCAATTTCGGTTACCGCATTTCGCTTCACGTTCATTTGTCATCTCCACGTAATCGGTCATTAGTCTGTTCCGGGTGTCTGTAAGATTCTGTGTTTCTGTCGTAGAGATAAGTGATATGTCTTGAAATGATTGTGTCACGAGTCAAATCGTGCACCCAAACACGATTATCCGGGAGTTCTTTTGGGTGGGGTAGGAGACGGAGGACAAGCCCGCATGGTCGAGAAAAGGCTTTGTGTATCAGATGATCTGGTGACAGTTATTTCAGGGTTATTGGATCATTTAGGAGGCTGGATTAGCATTCAAATATATCTACCGTAACCAACATGGACCTGAACATTGCTGTAAAAGTAGGTTAACCTTATCTTATTAATATAAACCTGTATTTGCTCCGCAGGAGAAGTAACATTTGATTCCAGTTTTGAAATGCCAATTCGATTCACATCAGTGATTCTTGAACGGAACTCTTATTTGCTTTCTACATGTACTATCAAATACCCTTGCCAGATTTCGTCATTCAGAGAACCGAGATACTGGTAAATATTCATAAAACGCAACTGAAGTTTCCTGGTTGAAACAACTGCTCGAAATTGAGTCGTACTGAGGTTCAGTCACTAGGAGTTATACATATTTTCTGAAGTGTTATTGACTCAGATTTCGAAACAATGCCAAGTTCTGGCGGAAACTCTGAAGATTAAGGGACTGCGTTTCTGTTTGAGGCTTGGTACGCGAATTACACCCCCCCCCAAACTAGGTGGTACATGTCGAATAATTAATGTTTGCCGATTGTTAAGAGCAGTCACACACTCCTTCGAGCAACTTCGATGCCTGTAGGTGAAAACTAACTTTGTAGGCCTATATTTCTATGAAGGCCTATTGTAATAAATAATTGATTATATTCCTTTAGATCATGCTTCAATCAAGAGGCGAAGAGAGAGGTCGGATTTTCACACAAAATTGTTAACTGGGTTTTATGTTACGTTTATTGTATGTATTGTGTGCCGGCGAGGCAAATAAGAGAATTTTCTACTTTTAGTGTGAGCAGTGCACTAAGACACAGTCCTTCAGCCAGGTGCGTCATCGCTGCAAATGACGTATGTAAATCTTTGGACGTATTTGGCATAAACATTGTCTCCCTTGAGCGAACGTTCTCAGCAAGGGAAATGATCTAGCTTCGTTATCTGTCTTTTTATATTTTTTAAAGTCTTACAATTATATTAGTGTTCCCTAGGTGGATTATTTGTTTTTATTTATATTTCTTCATTTGTTTTTCTTTGTGTTAATATTGTTTCTATTTTGGGTTTGCCTGTACTTGGCAGTTATATTTAATACTGTACATGTATAAGTTTAGTTAATCTGTTTGTGTAATATTTTTAATTTTTATTTCATTATTATTGTATGTATTATCAGTGTTTGCCTGTTATTGGCTTCTTGCTGTTGGCAAACACGTAAATAAATTAATTGAATTGAATTGAATTGAATAATTCTTTCCCTTTATTTGGTACGGAATCGGTCGATTCTGCCTGAATATTCGACCACCTTATGTTTTCTTTTGTTGTATGAAGATTCAGAATTTTCGCTATACTGTGAGGTAAAGTGACAAGCGAATCTGTTGCTGTCTTGCTTATTTAAATATTTATTCAGAATTATCACACAAAATTTTTCGTAATGTAATTACTTTTTAGATTTTAAGCACAGTTAAATCCTCTACTTTCTTAAGTAACATTACTGATGGTGCTGTTTCACTGTATTGCACATAACACGTCATGTTATTATATTAAGTTAAAAACTTATAATAATGTATTTCCATTTTCAACGTGAAATGCGCAGGTCTTACTGAAATATTAATTTTGTTATGCACCAATTTTATGAAGTGAATCTTTTTCCTTGAAACCTAATATACGTTTCAAATAACATAGATGCTGCAGTGGAATAATTTGGACCAAAATGAAATTTGCCCCACGTAGTTTCAGCGCAAGGCCCCCCACCATCCGCATACCAACTTTAATTTAAAGCCGTTCAGTAGGTCTGAGCGATGGCTGGATACCGAGATACATGACCTCCCTTCTTTGCGTTCATTTCACGCTTGTGTGAAGAATTCATAAACGGTCATCAAAAATGAAATGATTAATTTAAATCAGTGCCTCTCATGCTTTTGGTGTTCGATTGGAATATATTTCTTTTAGGCACACTGCAATTATAATCCAGAAATAAAATACGTAATAAGAGAACACTTATTTCTAAATAATTTTTCATTGCTACGTTTTCTCGTGAGAAATCTGTAAATTTTAGGAGAAATATTTGTAATAATTAATTTTTTAAACGCGAATTGTTTTCAAGTAAAGGAAACTTCACTCATCATAACTTTTGTAAGAACTGAGCGACACTGAAGCTTGAATGTACAAACGTATTTACTATTCGTTGCAGACTCTGTCAGCGATCGGAGTTCGTAAGAATTAAATTGCTGCAAGGAGTTGTGTAAGGCACCACCAGCTGCAAATATTACCACCATTGCCACTAATTCCTACTTCCTAGTTTTAAATATAAGTTCATTATTATGCTTTAACTAATTAAAATAAGTGACCGTAAGTAGTCAATCGAACGACGGCGGGCTTAAAACTTACCGAGTGGTTGTAAATCCTAATGGTTTCACAAAGCTTATACGAGAGTCCGTCCTACTCGACCCTGAGTCAGTCCAATCCTTCTCATATTCTCACAACTTATTTCCATGTGACCCGTTTTAATAATCTGGTATTTTCCCAGATTCTTTTCAGTTTTCGAAGTGTTCGCTTTTGTAGTTGCCCAACAAATTTTTGTTTGAACTCGTTTCGCCTCTCGGAACCATTTAACCATCCCATCGCAGTTTTTGAAATCTCTTCAGACGTAAGTGAATAAGAAAAGATACGCTTGATCACGAACGGACTGGAAAACTCGAACATCCCGGCTGTATTGCAGACGAGATGTCAGTCAGTCCGTTGTTGCGCTGAACTGTAACGAATTCGGAAGGAAGTCGCCCGACTAGAGAGACAGTGACACCATTACAGACGTTTTCCGACGGATTGGGAGTGGAGAGAGATAATTTCATTGCCTGATGCCCCAGGAAAACGACTAGACCCGGAAGATCATTCTCTTTTAAGACGGAGTCTTAGATTTCAGAACCAGGAATGCTCAGTCTGGAGCATTCGACTCTTTGTGAACTCATCCTCATCTTAAATCGTATTAAATACATAATTATAGTTCGACAAACTAGCTCACTGTTAACTATAGCTAACACTAATTTATTCAAACAGCTTACCGATTATGACTACTTAACTAATTACGATCATATATATACCTAATTATGACTAATTAACCGGTTAAAAATCAACTCATTAACGAAGTGTTTAATCAACTATCAAGCGGACGTACTCAGTAACTAACTAGTCGACGAGATATTAATTAATGAAGTAAGTAACCAACTGGTACCATAATGATCAGTTACGGTAACGGACTAATTTATCAATTATGTTGCGAAAAGGTAATTCCATTCGAGGTCACTGTTGAACCACGACGTGTGACAACAGTGACAGGTCTTGCAGGTTGCATATCCCCCCGGAGGAAAATTGCGACAGCTAGCCAGCCAGTAGACAGACAGACAGACATTTGGAACGTGAGGAAGAAAATGGGATAGTGTTAACATGAAAAAACGTTATGAAAATTCTAAGTGGATTGAACTGGCTCAGGATCACTTGTCTTTCCCCATTTAACAGAGGGTTAGTTAATTCTACACGCATCCGTTTAATCTCCAGTTAATAAAGCATGAAATATCGTTTTGTCTCTTTCTTCTACGTCTCTTTCTACTTCATTTCTCCTCTTTATTACTTTTCCTATCCTCCTCCTTTCACCATTCTGTCTTTTCTCGTGACAGGTTTGAAGAAACCTCAATACACGTGCATTGAGTCACCCGGTTTAACGTCGTATTTGAGATGTGACGAGACAGAACTTCATGTGTGACCCTTAAATTTGTTACTTTAAGTAGAAAGAAACAGTCTTAAAATTAAGAACTTAATGAGCAGTATCCGTCATTTTTAAAGTTTTTTTTGGTCTTTCATTCTGTCGCGTGCTTGAGCAAGTTAATAGAATTCTCTACAAAAATTCTTTGTTTTTGTAGACAATGATGGATAGACGAAGATTTTTGGACACGGCTTGCAAGTTTATCAGTTTTCGTCCACAATTTGTGGTTATGTGGACAGTAGTAGACATTCGGACAAGAATTCAATTTTCTCTTCGTCGTGCGCTGGATGAAATCAGAGACGAAGGTAACAGTCATCTGATACGATGTTCTGTTGTGTTTCTGCACAGCAGTCATAATCTCGTTCCACGTCTCATTTTATTTCCAGTTGTACCGCTGATAAGATTTGGCTTGTAATCCCGAGCAGAGCCGGTTTGGTTTCCTTCTTCAACGTCAATCTCATTTCTTCTGTAGTTCGTCGTTCAGGCGATATTGCGTGACTCTAGGTCAGATATTTTAACTTCTATGTCAAAACTGGGCACAAAACAGATTATAGTAAATTGAATTAATTATAGCCCTGAATATAGAGGCAGTATGTTCTTCCGAAACATTGATATATACGTACACGCCCACAAGGTGTCACTACACGCAAGACCAACATTGATATCTTCATCGCCTTCGGAACCTCAGATCTCACACAGATTCATGGTCCTAGAATATTTAATATCATCGTTCATTCGTAGTGTACAGCCTCTCGCTAATAACTGAGAAGTCAATCGTTAAAAGTTCAGAATCGATATCTCGTTATAGCAACGCAATAGCTCTCGAACAAATTGCAATTGAATAAAATAATTTTCGTGAAACTGAGAAGCGAATAACTTTCTGTAGTCCAAGTTCTAGAGAACCCGTTTTCAACTTCACCTCCTCTCCATCACATCTGTTCTTAGCGCCATCCTGGGCACAACCAGCGGGCACTTTTGTATCAAAACCTCGTAGCATACCGTCCCTAAAGTGATCTCCACCCTTTGCAGACGTATGGGGGGATTTATGGTATAGCTCCACGCATTCTTAACAACGAAGCTGTGTGGACCTCAAAGCTGGTCCTGTCTAGTCCAGTCTTCAGTCGAACCTCGGTCGTCTAGCCCAGCGGTATTCAAACATTTTTCTTCGCGTACCCCCAGATATAATCTCTCTTCAACTTTGTACCCCCAAAGTTGTTGGTGTATAATTCAAGTTATACATATTATACAATCTACATCTAAAATAAATTACGGTACTTATTATTCAGTAAGATAGTGTAGTTGCGTCATATTGTGATTTATTAAATTAAAATTAAAATATTTGGTTATTCCGTCAAATCACAATGTATTTAAAATAAGATAATTAAATAATTAAAATATCATTCAAAAGCATCACTTCAAACAATAAAGTTGATCCATTATATGAAAATATCTGGACACGACCTCCAAAAATCTACACTACGAAAAATTACAGTAGCCTGGTCACCGCACTGACCTAACCTAACCTTCCCACACTGATCAGGCGTGAATTCTGAAATACGTGCAATTATCAGGTGTGTGTGTGTGTTTCTTCCCGAAAAACAGCCATCGACAAGTCATGACGAAGAGTTTCTGTTATCGATTTTCCATTCCTTTATCCTCCTTTAGCGCATTATTCCATTATTTCGCATTTCTCTGTAGTTGACGATTTTCCCTCGATCTTGAAGTTATCGTACGTTATTTCGCTCGCTTCGAAGAATCCGCGCATCTCCTTTTTTTTTATATATCCTCGCTGTTCTTTTCTTAACGTAGTGAGGCGGACAGTTATCCTGGTTAGCATTCCAACTCGATACTAAATCTTTCGCGTTTCTAGCTTTCATAAGCTGCCATGGGTTTTCAGCATGGTCAGCACAATTCTGAAGATGCACCAGTGATTTCGTGAACAAGGCAACATTTCCTACGTCGTGTATCAGCCTTGTTTTGGTAAAAGGGCATATCCACCAACTGGAACAAGATTTTATCTGCATCGCTCAGTACTGTAATAAAGTTATGACTTCTAACCATCAAAATTTACCTGTAATATTCGGTATGAAAATCAACATACTAATTAAAAGACGTTTTAACAGCGTATTTAATTATCTGAATAATTATTTATTATATACCTTACCGGCAATGTATAGAATGCCTAAAGTCAGTTGGCAAAGTATGAAATAATTCGTAATGTTAATTTTGTTCGGTTGTGTAAATTGAAATTAATCAAAGTCGATTGGGTGAGCTCTCAAGATGGAGGTTGTGCGAGATAGTCGCGAAAATATTAATCTACTGAATCTGAACTTAACAAAAGTTTTGAGAATTAAAAAAATTGTTTTATGTTAAGTTTTTACAAATATAAAAGATAAAATAAAACTGTATAAATCGTATTATAGAAACTTCTTTGTTATATAATTTGCCTAAAGAATCTGAGGCATTTTATTAAATTCCAAGGCAAAGTATAAGGAAAACTGTTAGTTTCATACATTGCCTAAAAGTTCTAGGCATTTTATAAAATGCCTGGGCATTCCATAGAATGCCTGAATTTCATACTTTGCCTACTGACTTTAGGCATTATATGCATTGCCGGATTTCATAGTTTGCCGGTAACATAGGCTCCTAACACTTTAATTTTCGCTCGATTAAATTTACGACTTTTAAATGTAATTTCAAAGTTTGCGGTATTAAAACTGTTGGATCGTTTCATATCATTTACTTTACTCGTATTTATTGTTTCTTTCCCTTCGTTCAGTTCATTTAACTTGTTTGATATTTTGTTTTCTTCGTTTTCCAACGCATTTTTGTAGACATTTATACATCTTCAGACATGACAGTAAAGTGTAGTCTTAAAACGTTAAAAAATATATTTTTGAAAGGAATTCCTGGTACTGAGCAACTGATAGGACTAGATACCCAGCCACACGGAATGAGGTTAATGCAGACCTTGTAACTTAGAATATTCATTTGGAAAGAGAATTCGAATACAGACGACATTAAACCATCAATCATGGCCGGGTTACAGAGCCAGGCAAAATGGACTAATGATTTATAAATGGGGACGAGACAAGTCAGAAGTGGATGACAAATGCATTGCGCATACTTTTAAATTCGTTATTTGTTCTTCTACATAGGTCAGTGACCTTGGTGTTCATTTATTGCCAACACGAATGTTGTAAGAAACAAAAATTTGCCTTCTAATATAAAAAGTTTATATTGTGGGTGTATATGTTTGATTATAGCTCGAGAAACGTTAAATCGATTTGCACCAAACATAACATGCTTATTCCTCGAGATTAAGAAGAAAATATAGGACGGATGAACTCCCGAAACGAGTCCTGAGTTCGATTCTCGTTGAGGACGGTTCCTTCAGCTCTGTAACTAAGCACGATAAAGTTGTTTGTTTGGAAGACAAGATTACGTGAAGAAAATTCACAGTACCAGAAACGAGTCCTGAGTTAGATTCCCAATTAAGATATCTGTAGCTCGGAAATTAAGCACGATAAAAGAACGACGACAAAGCTGTTTGCATAGAAAGATTTCAGGCAGTAAAGATTGGAACATAGATTTAAGCATTCGTCGAATACCCCCTCTGTAACATTGCTGGCAGTCTGCTAGTTTGAAGTAAAGTAATGCTCGGATTTAGTTCGTTCCATTACGTAACAAATATGAATCTGTTGTTTGAGTTATTCATACAGAAGTCGTACATTGTTTTTATAGTATCTAGGTAAATATTTATCATATGACAAAATTATTTGAATGAAAGTTACGTATCTTGGCAAGATCTGTGTTTTGAGATGTTTGCAAATTTTTTCGTGCGGTGAGCAGATTTTTAGAAAATCGATAAATTTCTATTTGCAAACCTGGGGGTGTAAATAAAACGGGTTATGATGTGACCTCGAGCCAAAATTGAATTTGCCAGACAACTTTAGCGCACACTCCCAACATCATATTTAATTAAAATCCATCCACTTATTTTTAGACGAAATAAGTGAATGGATGAACATGTCATGACCTATTGTGTTCACGGAATGTTCAAAACCCTGCAAGGGTCGAATCCAATTGAGAGAAATAGAATTTGTAGTTTATTCAATAAGTGTTTACTATTTTTTTTTCCAGTTAAGAATATTATAATTCTTACTTTTTAATTTGTGGACGGGGGAATATTATTTATCTGTCTCCAGGTCGAGATTTTAGCCTGCGACTGCCGTGCACAAAGCTGGATTACTAAGCATTCTGCCAAGACGTAGGTACGCCTTAAATGTTCTTTCCTCGTAGTGGCAAACGACGTTCCAGGAAAACTCTTTCCTGTAAGGAAATCCAAAGAATCCTGCGTGTACGTCTAGTTTCAGGTGCGTACTTGAATACAGAAACATTGTTTTTGCTTCGTGGAGGGACTTTCGTATGATTATCGTCACCAAACGTAATTCAGTCTGTGCGAATGTGTGTGTGTGTGGCTGGAAAGGGGAGGTCGGGAAGGTTGCGTCTGCACCCCTTAGTTATTGTTTTCAGGAGGGGGGGGAGAATAGAACATCCTCCAGAAACTAATCTCGCTTGCAACGTGAAACAGAGCACAACAGACAATGCAGGGTTGCTTTATGGCACGAAAACCACTCCAAGTTATTTCTGACTATCTGACAACCATGGATGCGATATTTATTCTACTGTTTTATGGAATCTCTACTCCTTAGCCAATCCAAGCGCAACATTGAGACGCAGTGAACCAAATTGCCAGCTAATTTAAAAAGCATTTAAATACCAGTGATAATTCTATGCACCGCCCACTTTAATATTCAGTAATTCCGTTTCATATGATTTTTAGGATAAACAGCGATCATTTCCTTCAACATTTGATCTTTGTAAACGTTAGGTTTTCATTGAGGTAGGAACGGAATTGTTTAAACGCTGTTTAGGTAATAAGCCTATAAGATTTGAGGCTTTCACGGTGACTGAATGCAGCGAAATCTTCTCGGGTGTCTGCACCGGTCGTACCGTCGCCAGGGTTCATACAGTGCACGACAAGACTGCCATCTGTGTTTGTACCAGCCGTCTATCCTTTTCCACGGAGTCTCTGCAAAGTCGGATTTGAATCCCGTATTAAATACATTATTTTTTGCATCTTAAACAATCTTTATTTGAAAATTTAGTAGAAAGAGATTATTAGGTAGTTCTAGGAGTAGATGGAGAATAATGCACAGAATTAGATTGTGTGGATGGGAAATGATTGGATTGATCGTTATAGGGCTCAGTGACCGGAGTTGAAAGGTCAGAACTTGACATCTCAAATTTGGTAAGACACATTCTGTACCAG
>NW_019059829.1:400191-419630 GCF_000696155.1 Zootermopsis nevadensis
TGAAATTTCGTGTTCATATCCAACCAAATGGAATATATCCTGAACCTTTAGTCCTCTATCCACACACACACACACACGTATCTTAATTATCTTGGGAATGTAATTAGTATCTTCCCGCCCATAATACTTCTCTTGTTTTATCCTAACAGTAACGGGTTAGCAGTACAGATTCTTTGGTTGTTTAGCGACATTCTTTCATCTGCACAGGCCACATAGTGTCGAAGTGGATTAAAATATTTAAGACTAGATATACATGCATTTTTAAAGGAGGAAGTCTATTTTAAGGCAGTACGCTGGTATTAACAGGAGAGACTGAACTAAACTATGAAAAATATGAATCCTGTTAGCCGATAACTTAGTCTAAATTCGAACCAAACGCCTTCCGAGTACAACTCCAGACCGTGCGTGCTACACGACCTCACTCGGTGTGATGATGCTATTAAGTTTGTACCCTGTCTTCGCATTGTGCGATTGTGTCAGTTGGGTAATGTTTGAGATACAGAATCCTAAAGACTGGAGCATCCATTAAAGAAGAGACGCAGACTTGCTCATGAATAGTTATATTGTCTTGTGGACAGTGAAATGTTTCAGGCGACCGAGAACAATGTCTATTGAAATAGTCAGACCCCTCTAGACGACAGTCTCTGTTTATGGAGCCATATTGTGTGCGATAAGAGAAGTTGTATCAGACGTTCCTATGCAGTGCGCCCTGCGAGATATCGAGATAGTAAAAGTGGCCGTGGCCCTATACAACGTTACAGAACATTCTACTTCCCACTACAGTGGATCGATAGGAAGACGTCGACAGAACACGTGAAGCGAATGCGATATATCGATCGAAGGCGTAGCAGCTATCACAATCTTTATCTTATATTGCAACCGTACAGGCCTGTCGTCTCATTTCTTACTTTAACACGTTAAACATTACGTATGAGATTTATAATGTCCCCGCTGCTGGAAGATCTCGGTGTTGGCCGTGCGGATTAATAGTTGGTTACATGCGTTTCTGTGTGGAATATCCCGTCACCAACTTTACGACTGAAGATGGAGGCATTAGGTTTCTATGAAACTTAGATATCAACCCCTTTGAAAATTATGTCTATCTTTTAGTGTGAAGTTCTTCATAGTTAAATATATTCTGAGAAACTATATTTATGTGATATTTGTTATTTCTAAATATATTCAAATTTTTATCCATTTTGAGGTTCCATCCCTTACATTTCATCATCAGCTGTGCAAAACATACGGAAGTCACCCGATACGAGATTGGATGAATGAAGATGCTGTGGTATGATTTCAAACGTCACTTTTTGAGTTTTATAAATCATTACGATACCTCTGTGGGGGAGGGGGGCATTGTGTGTTGGAGGCTAATTCCATACGAAAGCAATTCCAAAGTTTTCGGATGACGGTAAGCTTAAGATACAAACTCGTCACGTTCCAGTAAGAGAGAAGTTAATGGTTATTAACTTTCTCATGTAGTACTTTTAAGAAACATATTTTATATCCTGGTATAACTTTAACGTGATCTCGTCAGCAGATAGTGAAAGGCGGAATTTCATCGTCGTAGTGAGTCTGGATGTCGCCAACTGTTTTACTCAGCTGCTCTCGGGTTAAAAACTGTGAACCTGGGTTTTGTCGTAGGTTACGATGTTTGCAAGGAAGTTATCGCATTCGACAGAAGTTTACAAAAACTTCTGATCGTTTTTGGACTGTGTCATCGTCTGTTTTTTTTTAAAAAGAACTCAGGTTAAAAGAGTGGCACCTACTCAGCTGGGTCCAATCAATCATGAAAAATATGTACAATCCCGATTGTAATACACTATCGTCAGTAATCTTTAAAATTTACCTCTGATCGTTCTTTTTTACTTTTCTAGTTCATGTCGAAGAATATGGTGATTGGCAAAATAGCTGAAAGTAATACTTTGGTCAGATATTTCAGTTTAATGCACAGCCTGGAGGGCATTAATGCATTCTGCAGGCTTCGGAGCGCCATCTCCACCCTTAGAATTCATATTTAGCTTACATTTCTAAACCCAGTATTTTTTTTCTAATTGTTTATATGCAACAAATCTTACGGCGAAGAACATCTGCACATTCATCGATGTTTTTCTGTAACAAAAAACGAAGAAATTCTTAGCGCTCTCTCGTGTTGCCTTTTATATACCGTAGAATTTGATTGAATTAAATTTGCTCGTTAATGCTTTTGAAGTGCACGGGAAATAAGACGAGGAGGACACCGTGAGGAGATCGTGTTCATGGCCCGCAAGCCAAAGGTAACATCACGAACTGAAAGTGTTTAGTGAATATTTATTCAGTCTACTGTTTTACCCGGTTTTAACTGTGGAGCAAGTGTATGCTAAGGATATTAAGCAGACGGCATGATATGGACAATTATCTGTCCCGTTCTACACATTATATTTGGGGGTAAACGGGCAATGTGTGATTGATATGCAAATCCATATTACGTATTCGAGGGATAAGCGGGCAACGTGGTTACCTCTTGCTTGGTGATGTAGATGGGCCTGTTAAGGATGATCCAGACCGTAGTTTCCCAGCATCCCGGGTGTGTGGTGGAGCCCTCGTACGTCATGTATTGGTGAGTCTCTGGCAGGAGGCTGTGTAGCGATAGATGGCGAATTGGTGCACTGTCCGCTGTAACAAATCACCAGCGTATTCGTAAACTTTAAGCATTTTATGTGCTGATTTTAACTTAAAAAAACCGTGTTTAATGTTCTTCTGTGTGGGCATCTTTTTGATAATTTTTTTTATATAAATGAAAAATCACAAATATATTAGCAGCGAAAAATAAGGTTATGTTTGATTGAAACCGGCCATATTTTTAATACTCTTTTTTCGTTTTTCGAAAATACTCGCACGCAGTTTCAACGGGATACCAGGTTGATCATGGTACAGCCTCTCCGGCGTTTTTTCCAGCCCCCCCAAGGGAATATAACTTTATAGTTATATCTTACATTTTGAGCACAAATCCTCCATCACGCTTTCTACAGATTCACTGGAGCTGTAGCCTCCTTATAGAATCTTCGATCAGAGTTGTAAAATAATACGAAATCTTGATTCTGTAGAATGGCTCGGACCAAGTCTAAGAACTGTATCAACAACTTCAATTGTGTTTGTGATATTAGGTCTTAGAATTACGTGCATGTTTCTGATACAGATTTCGGGCAGTTTTACACGAAGAATTTCTTTTTTGAGGCATGTCCTTTCTGAAGAGGATTCTCATTTGATTTATTTTTAATGAATGCACTTGAAGACTTCTCGAGATGACTACATAAGCACTGAGCATACCCTGGGCGCTACGTTGGTGTGGCCTCACCCCGAGTTCTCTCTCTCTCTCTCTCTCTCTCTCCTTCTCTGCATAAAGTACAATTTGCCTTGGCTAGGTGCGCGGCGGAGAGTGAGGAGAAAGGGGTGAAGAGGTTTTTCACTTCTGAAGAAGGAAAATGAAAAAAAGGAGAAGAGATCATTTGGAGCTGTTTCTAAAAAGAGTTGGTTAGGAAGATTCTCTGAAACCTGACCGTAGCCAGGTCTCGACTTTCTATTACTGCGAACCGACGGGGCGCTTGGGGGGGGGGGGGGGGGCCCAATATGACGGGCGGTAAGTAGCCTACAGCAGTCAGCGCTGCACTGGCCCCACAAACTGGTTCGTTTCATCGCTTAACGTTATCAGGCTGTTTCGTTCAAGTTGGTTGGGACGGGACGGACATTTTGAAGCCATCAGATGATTCGACAGATGTAAATATGTACAACTGTATGATCTTTGTTAAGGCTAAGGTAAAGTTAGAAACGTGTGTGGTTGTGAAGATGTTAATGACATCACGATATGTAGTGCAGTCGATAACGTAACACCCATTTCGCCGTTCCTCCGCTGTAACAAATAGTACCAAGCTTTACGCGTACGTAATTATTTGCAATACTGATTGCAATAGCAGAGACCGGCGGTGAATTTATGAATTAGGAGCTTCAGACAGCCGACAAGAGGTGGTACTGGGGCTTGATGTTGGGGGGGGAGGTTCTAAAAGAATCCCTCACCGGGAAAAAACAAATTAAAGTTGTTACGAAACTTTCCTCACGGCTTCCAAAATGGACGTATTTTTTCTAACTACCTGAAGAAGGAGACGTGAGTACTGGATTGATCTGGCTTAGGATAGGGACCATCGGCTGTCTCCTGTGAACACAGTAATGAGCCTTCGGGTTCTGTAAAAGTCAGAGGATCTCTTGACCATCGGAGCGGACGTTAACTTGTCAAGAAGGACCCTCCATGGAGTTTATCAGCACAGAATGAGAGAAGGCAGAACTTGGAGCGTGTACTGTTAGATGTATAGGGGAGTAGACAAGAAAAGATGAGCCTCCTCAAAGAAGTTCGTGTGTGTGAAACTTAAGTGTAAATAATATACTTGAAGAGACAGTACACACGCGGAAATTCGGAAAGCTCGTGTAGATAAAACTGTTATAAACACTTGACAGAAGAGAGGATGGAATTATGAACTTACGCACTAAGGAAGAAAGATTATTGAGTTCGGTACAAACAAACGTCTTATCATTGCTTAGTATTTGAAAAAATGAAGACGAAAGACACACAGAAGCTCGTATCACGTAGGGTGACATGAGTGGGGCATGTAGAACGCACGGGGAAATTGTAAATACTCGCACAATTTGAACAGGGAAAACCTTGAAAGGGACAAGGAGGGCGTAAGAGAGGATGACGATCTTGAAGAAGAGAATTAGATTTTGACAGGATTTGGGTTGCTGCAGCGACGTGTTCGATCATCAAATCCTTTTCTTCAATCCCCTTAAAATACTTGTTTCTTGTATTCTCCTTCCACACTCTTTTCGGCGCAGTGTTCATTGATGTCTTTGTTGAAAATTTATCCCCGTCTTTAAATTTTCTCCTTTCGCTTTAACAGTTTTGTACGTCTTTTTAATCTGTTGATAAGTGCCGTATTTTTGCTGGCATTGGGCTAAAGGGAAGTTAAAACTTTCTCATTTACAGACATGTTGATCATTGAAGGATAAAATATTTACCTGATTATGGGTTACTAGCCAGATTATTAGCAGAACAAAACAAACTGACCTACACTTAACTACTAAGGACGTACAACTAGAAAAGGCCTCGTAACGCAAAGAACTACTTTTTTACAATCTTACTCCGTATGTCCATTTAATAGTGAATTTAAATTTAATTAACGAAGTGTTAAGTTGTAATTTGCTCGTTCGTTATTACGAAATTTATTTGATTTGTTGACAAGACTCAGTGAAGAGTACAGCGGAACTCCTGGTGCTTAATAAAACTTTCACAGGAAACTTCAGGCATAAGATGGAGATAATTTTGTATTTATTAATTATATCAGATTGTGATATTATGGGTTTTTTCCCGCCATTTAGTCTTGAAGGTTGAAGATGGAGGCAGCGTGTTCATATGAAACAGTTGTATACAGCTACAAGCCTATAAAAAGGAACAGCTCAGAAGACTACAAATTAAAACCACACTGATCTGATGAATCTTAAATTCTAGAACAAAAATTATCTTGGCGATTAAGTGCCTTAGGTGTGATGGACTATTAGTGTAATTAATTAATTAATTAACAGAGGCGTCTTATTTTTATCATAACTAAGAAGTAAAGTCAGTTTTACTTTAAACTGAAATCCGTTTAAATGTCAACTTGACTTAATTGTTTTGAAAACTTTTCTGCGGGAAAAATGTTTCTCAGTTCAAAGTTCACCACAGCAGGGTTGCAATCTTAAATCGCACAATAAACTTACCACTAAATCTGCTGTAGAATGCGTCATGCAACTAGTAAATGATCGAACTTAGTAATCGTACATCATCCAGTGAAACAGTTGTTACATCTACTGTAAAATGTACTATGCGACTTTTTTCATTATTATTAGTGTTCTGTCTGACGACATGTCCATATGAACAGGATCCTTCCATCCTTTTCTCGGACTGGGACCTGTTCATATACGTTCTTGGCAGATGATCCAGAAGTGGTTTGCCATTGCCTTCTTCTGTGTGTGAATGAAGTAATTGTTGGGATGCCACGGAGGAAAACCAAGTCAACTTATAAATTCGGGCACCGCCGGGAATCGAACCCGAGACCCCAGGATTACAAGCCCAGCGTTCTAACCGCTAGACCACCTCATCTTATTATTATTTAGTGTTCTGGCTGACGACAAGTCCATATGAACAGGATCCTTCCATCCTTTTCTCGGACTGGGACCTGTTCATATAAGTTCTTGGCAGATGATCCAGAAGTGGTTTGCCATTGCCTGCTTCTGTGTGTGAATAGAGTAATTGTTGGGATGCCCGTGGCAGTCAACGTAAAGAATTATTGTAAAATTGAGAAGTTCTGCATTGAGGATTTCTGCAATGGTTTCTGAATGCGACTGTCAACTAGCAATAGCATTGAGGCAGGGTTTAAGGTTCACACTCCAAACAAAAGCCTCGTGACTCTGATGTAATTAGTGAATATAAGTCCGGCTCCCAGCAGGGGGCTGAAATTCTAGAATCCCATGGGGATTACTTTATACACGCGGAGCAAAAGGGTATTTTCCTTGCACAAGACCGTGGGTGTAAAAATAGTATATGTGACTCGTATTGTGTAGAATGCAAGATATTCATTTCATTCTGACAGAAAGACCTTCCTGGCTTCCTTCCGTGTAAAACTACACACTTCTGAAGGTTCTTGTTTTACATCGTGAGACCCACCCTTGCTCTCTGTAATTCAACCGTGCACACACAGAGCTCGCCAGGGGTGGGGGTGGGGGTGCAAATTAACTGAAACGAGAGGTGAAAAAGTCTTCTAACTTTCAGGAATTGAAACGACGGAGTTCAAAAGAGCCTTAATCTACTGCATTTTCCAACCCCGCGTCTGTCCGGAGTTCTTTCATGCCTCTCATGAAACGTTCAAATTCTACGTCTCGGTTTTTAATTGGACGTTTCACAGTGGACCTGAACTGACAGAGTCCTTACCTTTGCCTCGTAGAGTCGGTTTCGAAATGCGATAATCAGAAGCTGAAAATACAAACGAGACGCTCAGCAGCTATCAAAATTTACGTACCTGTCCCATTCAGACACAAGTGTTTTAAAAACAACTTAAGATGGCGGTGACTTCGTAATTAATGAAGAGGGGACAAATGTCCTATTTCCCTTTCTGTTTTATACATTTTTATTTTTTTCGAAAGAATCAAGTTTATAAACCGTAGTTTTCATAAATTTTAGCTGTTGTTTTGTGCGGGTGTGAAACTCGGTCAGGATTTGAAGTTTTGACAGCGGTGAGTCTTAAGATGGCTGTCTTCTGGGATGTTAGGCAGTGTAGTCTAGTAGAAGTTGACCGACGTTTCAGAGGTCATACTGCCTCCATCATCAGGGCGATGAGTATGAAGATTTCTGTCTTCTGGGTTGTTGCCCTGTGTAGTCTGGTCAATGTTAACCAACGTTTCAGAGGTCATACTGCCTCCATCATCAGGGCGATGAGTATAAAGATTTCTGTCTTCTGGGTTGTTGCGCTGTGTAGTAAACCGTCGTCACAAACACTTGAGCACACCTCATGTACGAGCAGTCTCTTGGCGCCCAGCTGATCAAACAGAGAAATACGTAGTCAAATCCATCTTGATCATTTCCGGGGACCAAATACGACTCGCCAGTCATTTGTCTGGCTCCGTATCTTTGGTTAGTCTGTCAGAAACGCTCCAGACTTATACTCGGGAGGTCCTAGCTTTATATATTTGTCCGCAGTCCGGTTATCATGACTCAGGTTTTACTCCGTTCTTCCCGATCAAGAAATTACCCGCATTTGTTTTTGTGTGTCCCGCTTATAACATCCAATCTGACTCATCCTACTAATACAGTCAAACCTCGGTTCACGAACGCCTCGGTTCACGAACGCCTCGGATCACGAACGCCTCGAATCACGAACAATTCAGTTTACGAACGACCTTCAGGAACGAATTAAGTTCGTGAACCGAGGTTTAACTGTATTATTAAGTGAAGAATGAAAAATATTAAGCTTCTGATTATGCAATTTTCTTTGTCCTCTTACGTCTTCTTCCATGGATTCAAAAGTTCTCTTTATCACTTATTCTCATGTTCTTTTCGTAGAAGTTAGATCGGCGTGGGGTGTCCTAATTCAATTTAAAATGCATTGATATCGAGTTGTTTGCTGTTTCAGTGGGCAGGGAGGACAGTTTACTGAGGGCTGATCTAGGGAGTATCTACGCATTCACACACAAGGGCTGGAATCCTCATATTGTGGAAAACGAGGTTCCAGCCCATTTGGACACTGTGAACCGCAACCCGAGGTTGTATGTCGTCGTGGATGATCGAGAGGACGCTGAACAGACCAACACCACTTCCGTCCCAGGTTCAGGTGAGCGGCTTGTCTTCGGTTTCCAAGGCGTGGGTTAAGGCTCGGCAGTTTTGGGCGTTGTCATACGAGATTCTTTTGTTCATGGCCATTTCCTCTTCAGGCTTTTCGTTCTCTTGAGCCGTCCTGTCGTAGGGTTTTTTTAGTGTTCTGTCTGACGACAGGTCCATATTAACAGGGTCCTTCCATCCTTTTCTCGGACTGGGCCCTGTTCATATACGTTCTTGGCAGATGATCCGGAAGTGGTTTGCCATTGCCTTCTTCTGTGTGTGAATGGAGTAATTGTTGGGATGCCACGGAGGAAAACTCCGTGTTGCCTAGACCACGGCCTTGCCCAACACAAGTTATAAATTTGGGCACTTATTTTCCAAAAGTAAGAAATTTGTTTCTGTACAAGATAAAATACTAATTTCTGACGATGATCAGGTAGGTTAGAATGTGTCATCTTGATCCTAAAATACAACATTTTGATTAAATAAATGGCTCTGTAGAGGAAATAATAAATATGTAATTGATAATTTTATTGTTGATTAAATAGTCCAATCGTTCTTGATGAAGAAGAAATACACACACGCACACAAATATGAAAGAGCGGCCGAAATGTGTAAAATGTTAGAAATAAATACCGCGAAATGAAACAATTACATTTTGGTCGTGGCTGTGAAAAGAGATACCGCAAAATGATGGTCTCGTTTATTGTATATGTGAACCGCATGAATGATTTTGAATTGTTGTTAATGTCTGTTCTCCCTTTGGTGTGGTAACCTGGCATGTGAGCTTGAAGCGTGCCAACCTACTTTTCAGTTTTCACGGATTGCGCCTTTTCGCTTGTTCTCATCTAGAATTAGTTTTATAATTCGACAGTGGCTCCTTGAATGGTGTTTCGTCCTTCAGGGCAACACAAGGTAAAAACGTGTCCTGCCAGATCTATATCCAAGATAGTCCCGGGGTCGTGTTTCGAATCTGGTATTTCTCTAGTTATTTTACCACAGTGTTACCAAAAAATGTAGAAAACTAATCTGTACTCCTCCCCCAATATTGTCAGGGTGGTTAAGTCAAGAAGAATGAGAGGGGCTGGCAATGTAGCGCGCATGGATGGGACAAGAGGTGTGCACTGGGTATTGGTTGGGAAGCCTGAGGGGAAGAGGCCGCTGGGGAGACCTAGACGTAGATGGGAGGATAATCTCAGGCGGGATCTGTGGGAGATAGGAGTTGAAGAAGACAGGGTCCGGTGGAGGGCTTTAGTTAATTCGGTGATGAACCTTCGGGTTCGGTAAGCCATCTGGTTGGTTGGGTCCACTATTTGGGAAGCCTGAGGGGAAGAGGCCGCTGGGGAGACCTAGACGTAGATGGGAGGATAATCTCAGGCGGGATCTGTGGGAGATAGGAGTTGAAGAAGACAGGGTCCGGTGGAGGGCTTTAGTTAATTCGGTGATGAACCTTCGGGTTCGGTAAGCCATCTGGTTGGTTGGGTCCACTATTTGGGAAGCCTGAGGGGAAGAGGCCGCTGGGGAGACCTAGACGTAGATGGGAGGATAATCTCAGGCGGGATCTGTGGGAGATAGGAGTTGAAGAAGACAGGGTCCGGTGGAGGGCTTTAGTTAATTCGGTGATGAACCTTCGGGTTCCCTAAGCCATCTTGTTAGTTAGTTACCAAAAAATATCTGCCGGTTGTCATATGTGATTAGGCAGACAGGTTAGTTTGTCAGAGACGGGGAATGTGAATCGAATGCACACTAACAAATGCAACATTAAACAGTTGTCAATGCGATATTACAAATTAATAGTATGACAATCGGTGCCGTGTTAAGCGAAATACAAAATGATAACGCATGTAGTGAAAGTAGTGATTACCGATATGTATCGAGAGACGAGAATTCAATTTCCTGGGGCTGTTTGTGTGGGGCTGGTGATTCAGAACGACGCAGTCGCATTGCGACTGCAAGGAAACTGGGGTAGGGATATGCATGGAATTGGAGGTCGTGGGCAATTGCAAAGTAAGCCTACTAAATTAATTCTCTTTGCTTTGCGGTGTCATTTTTTGTTAAGAAGAAATATAATCCTACTTGCTGTATAATAAAGCCGTGAAAAATTCGGTCCATGAGTTGGCTCAGAATTTTTATTAATTTCGTTATATTTATTAATTAATATCTTGTGTGGGTGTTTCTTGGTTTTCTAATGACCAAATGCAATTCTTTGTTACACGAAGGCATACGCAGACCACTGACCCACCTGTTGTGAGAGAGGGGATGGAGAGAGTTGTTACCTGCAGATAATGTTTCCCAAGTTCGGAATTTTCTTTTGGAGATTTGATTTTCGCACTGCGATGAGACAATGGTTTGCTGTCTTCTGGATTAATTTTAGACATTTATTTAGAAATCACGATGTTAATACTGTACGAGGTGCGATCAGAAGGTTTCCAGACTGCGGGTATAAAAACCCGTACACTTATCTCAGGTATTAAATTCATCCATCACCCTCGAAGTAGTTCCCCTGGGAGCTTCCAGGCTTGGCAGCGGCGCTGGGATCGTTGTGTTCACTCCCAGGGGAATTACTTCGAGGGTGATGGATGAATTTAATACCTGAGATAAGTGTACGTGTTTTTATAGGCGCAGTCTTGAAACTTTCCGATCGCACCTCGTACGTTTACTTGAATATGAATAATGTTTAAGAATTTAGTCTGTACCTCAAAGAAAACATAACACTTCTTAAAAGGAAATAATCCCTCTTCTTCAGTGAGAATTATGCGAAAAACACGGATACAAAACTGACTGGTGATGGATGAATTAGTAATTGGTGACAGGTGATAAGAAGTGTTGCTAGTGTACTTTAAAATGTTAAGGCTTATTCGTTAACACTTGAGTAAATTACAGAATTAATGATACTGCAAAAGATGACATAATTATTAACGTTGTCGATAGTGAGTTTAATGTTACAGAAGAAATGGCTGTTTTTGGAAGTTTGAAGACTCAACAGCATGTAGAGACTTAGAACTAGAAAAATGTGTGTTAAAACTACGAGTTGAGTATTAATTTCTCGTTTCGTTCCAAAGAAAATGTCCACAAGTTGAAAATTTCTCAGAATCGATTAAGACCTGCATTTTTTTTGAGACTGAATACAAAGTTAAATGTGTTATATCAAAATTTTTTCAGACAGAATACAAAGTTAAATGTGTTATATCAAACGCTGTTTTAGGAGCATGTCTTCGGAAGTTGGATCGTTCAAAAACTTTCTCCCTCTACCTTTGCGTTATTTTCTCAAATCTAATTCCTCGCACAGTTTTCATCAAAGTTCAGTAACGATATTACGCCCAGACTCTCCGCACGAGAAATTTTCACCCAACAAGTTTTCGGCTGTTTTAATCCCATACGTTTCTCTCAATTTAAGTACGCCCTCGCAGAACTCGATGCGTGTCGTATTCACGTCGAACAATAATTCCACTCAGATATGTCTGTGAATAGTCCGATTCACATATGTTTAATTCAAATTTATCTTTCATTCTATTCCCTCAAATAAAGGATAATTATCTTCGTAACGTTGTCCAGATTGGCTGTGGGACCAACCAGTACGATTATTCATCGGGACATGAGGGCAACTATTCACACCATCTAGCGTCCATGTTAAGAATGAGTGGAGCTATACCTCCACCACTCCTTACATCTGCATGACATGGTATTTAACTAAGCAGAGGAACAACATTTTACTGTTATGGGTTGTTACCTGCCCCCCTGTGAGTGCCCAAACCGGGCAGTTTCCATCTCGCCAAATGTGTCGCCCCTTCGATTCGCTGGTTTGGGGGTGCAAATTTACCCTTTGTAATTAAGTGGTCAGAAGCGAGTTCTTGTTACTGGTCTGATTTGTCAGTGGCTTTTGATTGATTGGTCGTTTTTTCAAAGGACGTCTTGCGGTGTTAAATCTTGGATGAAATATTTGGAAAGTAATTTTGCAAATGGACTGTACTGGAAAAATTAAATGTTAAAAGAACACTAGAACGCTGTTATGATAAAAGAAAGAACAGTTTTTGGGTAACAACGAAGAAAAGTTTCAGCTCGGAATAACAGAGCAAGTGAACTAATATTCTAAATCCAACCACTGCGTTAACCGTCTTCAAGCTACGCGTTTTGAGCTTAAATAGTTATCGATTCATGTAAATGATCTGTTTACTTCCATGTATCGATTTATAAAACGGGAAATTGGAAATACGTTTTTGAAAACAGATTTTTGGCTTGGTTGTACTGGTTTTTCTTGCCCAGAATTTTATTTTGAATCTATTTTGAACTTTTATGGATGAGTGTGTTTCATTGAAATGACTGAAGAAATAATCACTTTTGGCTTTTGCTACGCGTTTCATACGGAAACAATGTGACACTACATCTAAATTAATCTGAATTGTAATTTTCTAACACAGTCGTCGCAATTCGACACGTGGGTGGAATACAATATTTGCAAAACGGCAGTCCGTGGTTCACATCTTCGTGGAAACCAACTTTGAATGAACTGAGAACAAGAGTGTGCTAAGAGCTCTTTGTATATTCTCGCCTGCCTTGGCTTGAATTAGCCATGTTCCCGGCACGCTCATCATCTTAATTCCTTCTTGCATTGAACAGTCGTCCTTTCACCCTCGCAGGAGGAAAAAAAAACAGAATGAATATGCACTTTACTCACGCAGAGCAGTCATTTGTCAAATCTCCTTTCAATGAATTCCATTGAAATACATGAACAGCATTGTAGTTTGTCATTTCATCACAACATTATGTACACGTATGTTTGCATACACAAGTTTTGAAAGCTTTTACGTCGCTCAGAGTTACGTATGGAATACATTTTGCTACAGACGAGATGAAATACAAGACGTGTGACGACATACTCTTACTACGCGGCTCTCAAACGAAAAGAGAAGGTGGAAACTCTTATGGATAAGTTGGTTTTTGTCCGCCCATATTTCTGTAATTTAATAATAGCAGGCGAGTGTCAATGCGTACACATGGTATGAGGAGTAGGAACCACGTAAATTCACCATTACCGTTGATATATTGTAAAATGCTTAGGAAAATAAGCGTGATTATGCTTATCTAAGGTTTTATGGAAAGATATTAATTTAGTTTAATGTGGAAAATGTCAGCAGTTGACCGAAACTGTTTTACTGTGTGGTTAATGCGTGACTTCAACATAATTAATACGTCCTTGAGATGCCAGTCCATAGGCCTAGACCAGGAGTGGGCAGTTCTCACTTACATTCCGGACTGTGCAATTTGGTGATGTGTTTCTGAGTGCACATTCCTATAATACAGATTTGTTCCAACTTAAAGGTACGAGACGGCTTCTGTACCGAACTGTACTTGGCTTCAGGAGGTTACTAGTCATTTTCATAAAAGCGAAAGATAAAAAATGGAAGTTTCGTTACAGCTGCCATATTGTTAATTTTCTTTCTAAATGTGTCCATAGCAGAGGTGCACTATTTTTGAAGATCAGTTGCTACACAAAGTGTTAGAACCCTGGTCAACATATCGCACATGCTTATGGATTTCTCACGGCCGTAATGTTGGTATTATTGGTGGTAGAGAGTTGAGTACTATAGACAACCTGCGATGGCATGACACCCATACCAACTACACGAAAATAATTTACTTTTTAAGGCTTTTAAATATTCCGTCGACATGCCTAAAACGGTTTTTTTTTAAATACCCTTGTTTAAGGGTTAAAAATTGTATACTTACACGTAGAACATACACGAATGTAGTTTTATCTGGTCTTCGTAGCCACAACACAAAATCACCTAAAATAAGAAGTAAACACGTGGCAGAGGTCACAGAACACAACGAGTGTTGTGTCGGCCACAGAAGTTTCAGAGTACTCCAATAGGGACAGGCAAATGCCCCCTTGCGGTTTGTATTTATGCATGGCGTCTCTCTGCTGTCTAGTAGTGTGAAGTTGTCTTCACTGTCAGGAAAGTAACTATAGGCCTACCCACATACACAGTACCTGCCTAAGCGATAAATAAAATATATTTAAGTTTTTGTAAGTACGTCTAAAGTGGGTTAAGGAAATAAATCCAATCGGGGTATAGCATTCGAAGCCCCCCCCCCCCCCCCCCGCGGGGGCCGGCGGCAGACATTGTCATTTAATCAGGTTATTGTAAAAGTCGCTGAGCGACTGTGTGACTAACCATCCGACTAAGTCTTTGACTGAGTTAGCTTTTCTCACTCTCTGTAAGACATCTGACTTACATTCTCGCTGTTTAACGTAGATTCGACAGTTTAATTACTGCATTTGTAACGAATAATAGCAGATAATTTATGGGAATATGTATCGGTGAATTGTATAATTTTAATATATACGACGTCGACCGTGTGCGTCGTAATTTCTTGCCAGAACTTGTGTCGCGAGTCTTGGATCAGAGATTAGCGAAGTTCTCTTAAGCACTTAAACCAGGTTCATTCATTTATCTTACACGTGTCAGCACAAATGGAAGTGCCTATGGGAAACACGTTTCAGATCGAAACCCAGTTACCATAAGCATCAACTGAAGAATTCAGCTCTGTACCGCGAGTGAAAGAAATATATTTAGATTTTTCTTTTGCTCTCCCCGTTCTGCGTTTGCTTATGAAAATTCCCAGGGTAACATTTTCCGCCTGACAGTGAAGAATAACCGAATAGCTGAGATGTCGAGTTATAGGTGTTGCTGTGTAACATAATTCAAAGGGGTGAATATTCTGAAGGGTAATTTAACACTTCTTGCATTATCGGAGATGCTCTCAGCAGTAACTGTATGAATAAATCTGTTTCAAATTTTTTGTCATAATAATGGCGTGTAACACCCCAAAAAAATACTTTTGTGCAGTGTATATGTTGAGGTCAATCAGTAATGTGAGTGCCTCGCTGAAGAATCTGGATTAAATTCCTGGAAGGGAGAGGATAATTCTCGTCGCTGCCAAATTTAAACCGGTTGTAGGACCCACCCAAACATATTACACATTACGGTTAAGCGATCATGATAATTAAAATAATAATATATATAATACACGTAACATGTATTGAAAAACAAAATGTATTTCGGAAATAGCTACTGCAGGGGCAAGGTTTGTCTCGGGTATACAGAAGTAAATACACTATAAAGTGGTGATTAGATGGAATAATAATAATAATAATCATAATTATAATTATAGGAGCAACTGGAACTGTCTCCAGGTCACTCAGAAAATATTTGGCCAACATTCTGGGCGAACACAACATCAGGGAACTTCAGAAAACTTACATTTTAGGATCTTCATACAAATTTCGAAAGACGCTGTCGTAAAATATGTAGTCATTCATCAAAATAAAACTATATAATACATGTAACACGTATTAAAAAACAAAATGTATTTCGGAAATAGCTGCTGCTCTATGTACCTCAGGGGCAAAGTTTGTCTCGGGTACACAGAAGTAAATACACTATAAAGCGGTGAATAGATATAATTCAATTCAATTCAATTCAATTCAATTCTTTATTATTTGTGTGCTGTATCAACAGCCTGGTGGCCAATTACAGATACAGCACAGAGATAAACTCACAAATACAGTAAAACATAAAAGGTAAAACAAGCAATATATAAAATACATTGATACTGAAAGTACACAAAAAATTACTACTAACTACATTAGGATATTTGTAAAATAACATGCATCAATTAAGTAAATTATGCTATTATAGAATATGATTAAGTGTGACAATTTTCGTCTCGAATATGTCCAAATCCCTGCAGACAACATTAGCAGCTGATGCGCATCTAGCAGAAGGACTGTTTTTGAACAAGGGGCTAAAACTGAACATAGAAAAATCTCTCAGATTCCGAGCAGGGATGCGGAGACCGACAGCTTCCAGAAGGGAAGGACAGCATTTAAAACCGCGGTAAACCTGCGCAAGGAACAGTGCATCACTGCAATGCCTTCTCTTACGCAGGGTCTGGAGTTTTAAAAACTCTAACGCATCAGCGTAGCTGTAATGAACTTGGGGGAGGAAACGATAGTAGCAAAGGGCTGCAAACTTTTGCTGAATACGTTCCAGTTTGTTGGCATCATAATAATAATAATAATAATGTTATTTGCGATCACCATTACAATGATTATCAGTGGGGAAAAAAAAGTTTTACGTTGAACAATAATTTTTCACTCATTTTGTATAACCATTAAATTCGTATTTAAAATTTAAGTTTCGTCCGTCCTATATGAGTTGGTGGAAATTACGGTTCGAACCGTATCTGGCACGCAGTGTCTGAACCAATGTACTTCTCCATGTTTGTTGTTGACTGACGTGTTTCTGCTTTCGCTCTATGCATTTCAACTTCCGAATTGTTTGTTCGCTTCGCACACAGTCCTTATTTTATTATGACACACTTCATTACCCGCTTCAGACTTCAGTTCTCACTTCAGTACGATTTCTCTGAAAAAACATTCGAATTTCGAACTCAAGGGTGTTTACATGTATTTTCCCAGCTGCCTTTCTGTAAGCACGGGAGGCGACATTGAATTAAGCAGAAGCTGATAAAATCGAATGTACTTTCCTCTCAGAGAGCCTTTCCGCACTGACAAACAAACGAAACATATTCAGATTATTTATATATGACCAATTTAAGCCTTGGTCTTTTCAGTTATGAAATTTGTTTTCTCTGTAATTTTATAAAGCACCTATAATGATTACTGGGTTTCTTAGTAGATTTTTTATTCTCTAGACAATTTTTTTCCTGTGTAACTTAATTCTAAGAATGACAGACTGTATCTCGATTTGAAGCAGTGACCATTTTGGTTTGAACTTGTTTGGTTTTTCAGTTGAAGACTTTCCCGCTGTCTCTCAACAGTTATAAATGTCCGTGAACGTTTTGCCATAGAAATTACATACGTCCATTACAATGAAATATTCTAGCATGGAAAGGATTAAGAATTAACTAACGGCCGAGATCTATCGATAACTAACTAACTAACTAGATTGCTTACCGAACCCGGAGGTTCATCACCGAATTAACCAAAGCCCTCCACCGGACCCTGTCCTGGGCCAACAAAATCCAGTTTCCTTCAACTCCTATCTCCCATAGATCCCGCCTGACATTATCCTCCCATCTACGTCTAGATCTCCCCAGAGTTCTCTTCCCCTCAGGCTTCCCAAATAGTGGACCCAACCAACCAGATGGCTTATGAAACCCGAAGGTTCATCACCGAACTAACCAAAGCCCTCCACCGGACCCAGTCTCCTTCAACTCCTATCTCCCATAGATCCCGCCTGAGATTATCCTCCCATCTACGTATAGGTCTCCCCAGCGGTCTCTTCCCTTCAGGTTTCCTAACCAGAACCCGGTGCACACCTCTTGTCCCATCCATGCGCGCTACATGTCCCGCCCATCTCATTCTTCTCGACTTAATCACCCTGACAATATTGGGGGAGGAGTACAGATTTTTAAGTTCGTCATTGTGCAGTTTTCTCCACGCCCCATCATCTTCCCTCTTAGGCCCAAATATCCTCCTCAACACCCGTTCTCAAACACCTGCAATCTGTGTTCCTCCCTCTGAGTGAGAGACCATGTTTCGCACCCATAAGGAATTAATTGAGTTACGTCACCGCGAAAACTTGAAATCATAGATCTGAAGAATCTTGTCGTGCTTATGTGACATTTGTAAGTATTTAATTCAAATTTGATTAGAATTTTATAATTTTAAAACACACTTTACTTCTGACCCTAAATAGTTTGTCGGGCTTGCTTTATATTTACCACAGAGAAAAGAATATAATTAATAAAGTTATAAATACTTATAAAGTACACGAATTCGCTCGCTATGACAATTACAGTCCGTTCCATTTTGCAGTTCAGGGCGTTTGATAATCGCCAAGCAGCCCTAATATCAGTGTCGGTTCCTGTTATGTGTGCACCCAACAGACGAAATGTTCCCCTGAAATTCCGATGCAAGGGCAAATTTTTCTTTTCTTGTTAAAATTCGGCCTCTTGTGGATAACGTTACTCACCAATCACCAATTTTAATTCGTAAGAATTTAGTCCCAAAACTTGGAATCGTAAGTCATAAGACGTGTGACGGGGTAAGACAAACGCACTGCAAATTTTGGCTTTTTGGTCAGACAAGGCTCTGACAGGTAGAGTATTTGAGGCCTTGTGTTCCTCTCAGAATTGGGTCTGTCCAGACGAGGAACAGAGCGTTCTTGAAAGTACCCATTTGCTAGCAAGTCACGTATCTTCACGTGACAGGCACAAAAGGCTGTTCCTGATAACAGTGTTACCAATTCTTTTCCTTTTCATTATATTTCCCGCCCTCCGGAAAGCTGCTTTGTTTTCATCCTGAGCGTGTTCCACTTGGTTGTACGTCGTGACAACAGAATTACTGACCACCTACCCGCGTCCAGTGCGTTGAAACTTTCCCAATTTACACTTAATTTTTATTTTTGTTTGGTTACCATCTTGAACATACAGATTGTCTGACGAGTTCTTGTGAAATTTAATGACAAGGATCTGCAGAGCCTATAATTGAGAATGGCGAGGGAACAGGATAAGGTAGGAGGCGGTTTTGTGCATAAATTAATGTCTTTTGGTGTTTATGAAACAAAAAGTGATGTTGGGAACGGTCGTCGCTTTCGTATTCACACGGAATAAAATTCACAACGGTTTGTGAAATGCACGTCTAATGACGAGTTCATGGAAAATCTTTTATAAAGGCGTATGAATGAAACTCATCAGGTGTACGCAAACGAATGTACAGGACAACTACCAATGAAAACGGGCAAACGCCGAGGCGTCCTGGAACTTCTCCTCCGTGTTCTTCCAGTAATTGAATCAGTAAACGTCGTTTTCAACTTTGTGAGAGCAAGCAAAGAGCGAAGTAACTTATCAGAACAGAATGGTTGCCCATCTGGTCACACATTCGCCAACTCTTCATGGCATCCCGAGTTTAATTTCCGTATTCCGAAGATACCGCCATTTTACTCTGTCCTGATTGAGTTAAAAATTGCTTGAATTCTCACACCTTATTTGTTTCAGGCACATTTTAATATTATCCTCTAATAATGCCTTG
>NW_019059829.1:429380-441396 GCF_000696155.1 Zootermopsis nevadensis
GTCCCCCCCCCCCCGCAAGCTCCCCTCCCCCCGCTCACTAACTCACACACTGAACTATTTTAATTCGTTTTTATTCCGGTCAATGAACATCTAATTCATTCACTAATTCTTAGCTGTTTACCGGGTGAATCACTCACTATATTACTCGTTCGGTAAATCACTATTAACTAACAAACATCCTGCTTATATTACTCATTAATGAACTCATTTTTACTAAATCACTGATTTGTTCACTAATTACCTTGTTCAGAAAATCATTACTTAAGTACCTGACTTAAGTAGCCCATTTTCTAACATCGTCTACCAAACTTATTAATAAACTCATTCACTAAATCACCAGCTAACAATCTAATTAGTTCACTTACCAACTCACTGATTGGTTAATTAACTAAATCACTGCCTAGTCGTCTACCTTACGCACTCGCTAATTAACTCAGCTATAGATCACTCGCTCCCCTCATGGACCCACATCAGCGGGTACGGGGACTGGCACCCCCAAGGTACCCGAGCTACCCAGTGCCTGGGGGTATAGCTGGGCTACCCTACCTCCAGGTCTGGTCCTCTAGGTTGGGGGTTGGGCGTGGGGGCAACTACCGGATGGACTCATTCACGACGGACTGGCAAACGGATTGTCTGTGAATGAGGAAGAATGGAAGAAGCTTTTGAAGAAGGCTGTACAGCCAATGATGATGATGGATCACTCGCTAACCGCTTACCCGACTAAGTCAATAACTAATTCAATTATTCACGTAATCACCACGTAACTGACTCACTCATTACATTGTACGAGGTCACAATACCCTTTACATTGTTTGTAATGTAGCCTTCTACACGGTTTTTGAAGAATGTTTGAGTTAAAAATCACAAATCTCTGTCTATCCACTCGGTATGAAAGATTATAAACCCCTATCTGCATTTTATATTTAGTCATCATCATATTTTGTTCTTAGGAATGAATCAGCGGTTGCGTGAAGCTGAAGATTTATTTTTACCCAACGCCGAGGTCCATAATACTTTCACCCCCCACCCTCCTGCATTCCTCCTTGGGATGTTGCTTACATACGGGGCAGGCTTGTTACATAACCCTCTGGCTGTACAGTGATCACCACATGGATTTAGTATTTAAAAACTCTCGAGTTCGATTATGACCGCTGCCAGTGACAAACATCTGTCAATACGAGAGTTACCTAAAGACATCATCAGTACATCCTGCAACTGGAACGTAGTTTGTATGAAACATTTATTTATTTAGTGTTCTGTCTGACGACAGGTCCATATGAACAGGATCCTTCCATCCTTTTCTCGGACTGGGACCTGTTCATATACGTTCTTGGCAGATGATCCAGAAGTGCTTTGCCATTGCCTTCTTCTGTGTGTGAAGGGAGTAATTGTTGGGATGCCACGGACGAAAACTCCGTGTTGCCTAGACCACCTCATCTTATTATTATTTAGTGTTCTGTCTGACGACAGGTCCATATGAACAGGATCCTTCCATCCTTTTCTCGGACTGGGACCTGTTCATACACGTTCTTGGCAGATGATCCAGAAGTGGTTTACCATTGCCTTCTTCTGTGTGTGAATAGAGTAATTGTTGGGATGCCTCTGTTCATATACGTTCTTGGCAGATGATCCAGCAGTGGTTTGCCATTGCCTTCTTCTGTGTGTGAATGGAGTAATTGTTGGGATGCCACGGAGGAAAACTCCGTGTTGCCTAGACCACGGCCTTGCCCAACACGAGTTATAAATTCGGGCACCCCGGGAATCGAACCTGAGACCCCCAGGATTACAAGGCCAGCGTTCTAACCGCTAGATCACCGTGGCTGTATGAAACATACTGGACAATAAAGTAATTAAGGAATTATGAATGTAGGGTGTCAAGCAGAGGAATCAGTGTTATGTGACGTGAGAAATCCCATGAGCATTTACCCATGCTGAGATACTTTATTCACAGTCATTAGATTCCTGAGAGCCATTCTGTACAGTTTTAATGTGAAAATCAATTTAGTGGAAAACCTCTCTCTCTGTCGTTGTAAATCCAGAAGTAACATGGTTGATCGACTTTTCATTGATTACTCTATATAACTCTCACAATGTGAAGGCGGCAGACAGGCTATCGCTGGCTGCAATCTAGAGGCTATATCAGACTGCTTAAGTACCATCAATCATTGGACCTAGCCACAAGGGCCCTCGTGTTATAACCCATTATAATTCCCGCCACGAGGAGTCAGTGGGTTAGAGGCCGGCATGTAACCAGACAGAAGTTGTATGAATCTCAACCATCGAAAATGACATTCACTTCTATATGTGGATATTTTAGTGCACCGCTGCGGTTTTTAAACTGTGGACAGCAACCGTCGAGGACCGCGATCGGCCTATCACCATCTCTTCTGGTCTCAGTTTATCCTGCATGGCAAAATCAGTGACAGAAACCTATTCCGACCTTCAACGGTCGTCTAGAATTTGTGTGGCTTGTTTGGACTGCAAACTCTGCTTTGATGGAAGACATTTTCCAGGTGTCTTATTTCTGGCTGGATGACCGGGGTTCGATCCCCGACGGAGGCAGAGGATTATTCCTCCAGCCTCTGCGTCCAGACCGGCTCTGGGACCCACCCAGTCCCCTGTCCAATGTGTACCGGGGTCCTTTCCCGAGGGTTATCGTCTAGTGTACGCCATATTGAAAATCGTTTCACATGTAAATGTATCCTACACCCCCAAAATCTGTTTATGTTATGTATATTACATATACATTATGTACCTACCAGTGTTTGGTGCCTTTGAGAACGTTGGCGAAGTTCGATTCGAGTTTCATGTTGAATATTACATTAACTGTACATATTTAGCGCAGACCTCCAATGCGAAACTTCAGTGACATACGTTTAATACATTTCGTAGGAGAGAAATGCTGACGGGCGGATACACAGACATGACCTCCCCATGGTACGTTAATTTTGTGCGAAAAGCACATAACAGAAGGAATAAGCTTGGGAGAGGTTAAAAAACACAGAAACACTAGCCCCGTCGACTTGTAGGTTTTGTCTTGTTGGTCAGAACTGTCACTCGGAAATATTCACAAAGAGAACTCGCAGTCATGGAGACAGATTAGAAAATGTTCTACCATTCTTTTAATTTCCGTTTCTGTAGTCGTGTGTTATCTGTCCCCGCGTATTATTTCCAGGACCGACGTCCCATTTGCCCTCTAACTCAGACTGATGTATCTCTTTTGTGTATCTGCAACTCCCATGTTCACAAGGGAGCGTCGCACAGGGCGAATCAAAAATCCAGCTCACAGCCTCTGCATTGTAACTCATCGACGTCGTCAAATCGACGATGAGATTCTTGTGTTCGCGTTGAGAGACGATTTCAGTAAAGAAGTTCATCATTCCAGATAGGCGAGAGTCGACATGCTTATAGCATGATTCCGTCGACGAAAGAACATTGCTGGGAGCGAAAATACTTGTGTACAATTTGATTTATTCATCATGGTTCAGAATTAATGTTGCAATAGTGAATCCTTTAGGTGTTAATTAGGACTACGTGAACGGGGGGAGGGGGGGGCATCGCAAGGCCTCAGACTACGCGGGTAACGTGACACATAAATACGCGTACATAAACATAATGTGGTAGACCAGTTTAATAGATATAAGTTTATGATAATGATTTATATTGATGGATTAATGAGCTTCGGAACATAAGAGGATGAATGTTAATTGAAATCGAATTTTGATGGTTTGCGCCCCGAACAATCTTTTTAAAGTATCTTGTGCTGGTCTTCTTTAAAGCGCTTGGTATGAAAATGTAAGTTCACCGCAATGTAACCGACCAAGAACCATTTGCTGGTACGTACAGTCTTTCTAAAAACATTGTAAATGGGTACAGTAACGTTCAGAAATAAAACGCAAGGAAAAAAAAAAGAGATTTCCGAGTGATATTTTCAAGTAAGTTTGTGTAATGGTTGCTGTGCGGGACAGTCTGTTATAAAAACAAGAGAACATCAAACAATCAGTCTGTATACATGCACTTTTCGAGTGCTTATATATTTTGAACAAATGTCGTACTATTTAAGTTGAAGTATAAGAATAGGATACTTAATCTGGTTTTAATATGCCTTGATAATCTAAGTAGTCTTCATGTTTCTGTATAATTAATACATACCTCCTGATTCATCGATTCTTGCTACTTTCCTTGTCATCACGATCAAAGGATACATCCACCCTCACGAAATTATGCTCTGAATAAATCTAAATATTACATGTTCTTCCTAATGTACGCTGAATAAATACTGTAATTGGACAAGCGAGCTCATGTATTTTAAAGCTCACACAGACGAGACTTCAACTCCAGTTTCCTGTGTTTAACAACTTAGCTAATGTATGCAACGCGTGAAATCATTGGCGCATTCTTTAGGATTTGACTTACGTCAGATGAAATCCTGGAATATCACTTCTCACAGGCCGGTAACTATGCGAAACAAATAATAGTATTATGATATTAAAAATAGCCCATGTGGACTCGAGTGGATAAATAAAATGTCTGACTTAACTAATTATTCAGATGCGACGAATCTGATGAAACAGCTGGTTTCATACCGTCTTTTGTTTTTTGGACCAAGTCTTGGTAGAACGAGTTTATTGTTTTCTTAGGAAATGCGATCTGGTCTGTCTGTTGATCGGGTTTGCAGAGCAGACATTGAAACAAAAAGGAAACTGTCGTTGCTGTGGCACTGCAAGGCACAGGTGCCCAATAGGGGTAGAGGCACATCTGGTCGCCAAATTCAATTAATAATTTATGCATCGTAAATATAAAATTATATACCGGGTGAGCACAAAACGATTCGGAAAATAAATGAGACGTAATTTTGAACTTCACAGCTTCACCGGTCGACAGGAAAACTTTCAAATTTTTGTACAAACCTCACGGAGACCTGATTTGTGCTCCGCGAGTCACACTCCAGACTTTTGTGCGGAGTGTCCGTAGTTATGGAAGCTACGGTAGTTGTGATTCGAATTTCATGCGTTTAGCGTAAATGAATTGTTGGCTGGGTGGTTCCATGCACGATGCTCAGCTCTTTCAGAATCTTTTCTTCGCTAACTACAGAACACTCGAACTCCTCTGTTTTGGGGTATTCATTTGTAAACAAAACTTGGCGAGGCTTTCAGTCGACTGGTGTGGGTGCGAAGTTCTAAGAACACCGTATATATTTTCTGCGTTATTTTGAAAGTTTAATGTTATTTTGTGCTCATCCTGTATTTAGTTTGAGCTTTCTAAATATTGCTATCCACCCTGACGATACTAACCTTACCAGGACCGTCCTGTGGGCGGGGCGAGTGGGGCACCTCGCATCGCCATTACGACGTATGAAATATTTCGTGCACAGCGACACCTTAAGCGCCCAAGAAATAAAGATGTAATGTGAAAATAAAATGCATGTCCAGTGCATCCTTTGGCACCGAGCACATCTTATTAGGGAAGTCATCTAATAAAGGTTTGGGGACTATTTCATCTATCGATTACGGATCTGTTACAAGAAAAATACCAAAGTAATTGGTAATTGCAAAAGCTACAATGATTCTCGGCGCTGTATTTGAATTTTCATTCGTTGTTGATGTAAAATTCGCTGTTATAATACAGGACGTGTAATTAACGAAATACAAGTTTAATTAATACGATTACCTCGTGTCACACGTAGACCTAGTGTGACGCCTTCGTAGCAGTGAGCGTCTGTGAATACGAGGATCAATGTTTTATGCAAATATCATATCTGTTGTTCGTGTCCATCGCTACAACCCTGTTTATCCGGAAGGTTAGGTTCGTTCCATTCGTATGCGACCGAAATGCAGGGAACGTTTGATAAATGCATTATACAGAGATATAAATGATCGTGCATCTGTGCTTAGAGCCTTGTAAAATACGAAACTGAGCTCAGAGTGAGCTTAAATTAATCAGTTTATTAGTTTCCGGAAGTCCACGTGACTGTTTGGGCTCTGAACAACGCATGTCAAGTGAACGATCTGTATATTAAGAATTCATACTTGAAGTTAGCAAGGGAAGAGACAGCTTGAAGAATCCGGCAGACAGACGGAGATTTTGAGCTTCTAGCGAGCTTGGCTCCGTATTGAATGAGATGAGTTGGCGTGGGTCTGGAGTTGCAAGGCGAGGGGACTGGAATTCTCGTTCAGCAGTTGGTCGTAAGAAAACTAACCCTGCGATAAAATCGACTATGACTTTTGCACATTTACCAGCCAATTTTTTTTTTTTGGAATATTTGAGTAAGAGATAGGCAAAATAGCTGGATGTCACGAGATGAAAAAGTTGATGAGAGATTTGCTGTACCGACATACACCGAATGATAGAATGGCCAATTCTGAGTTGAACCTTGAAGCTGGAGCAGTCTAATAGGACTAATCATGAAGGTGTAGTTGATAACGATATTGGTCCACGGTGTATCTTATAATTATTCAGATAAAAAATACCTTTTACGGGACGGAAGATGAATCCTAGCATCAACAAAGTCCCTCCTTTAAGTCCTGTCATAAACCAGTTAACTATAAAGTACATCTTCATAATTTATTTTAGCAAGCTTCGTTATAACATTATCGTCTCATATACGTATTAGAGTCCAAAATGGCCGCTTATTAAACTGGTGAATAATTACTTGTCAGAAGTTGTTTGAAACAGGTTTCTCTCCTCGGGAGTGAAGAAAATTTTCCACGCGTATGAAACAGAAGAAAAACAGAAGAAATAGGCCTATGTAACTTATGAAATAATCGCAACTTAATTTTTCACTGGTACTTAATGAAGCTTAACGACAACAGACGAGGGGGGGGGGGGGGGGAAAAATGCTTCACACATCCGTAACTTTGACATAGGTGGAAGGTTAGGTTGTTTGGAAGTTTCTCGCCTCGGCTGCTATGCCCCTCCCCGAGGAAAGATCCCCGGTACGAATTGGATAGGAGACTCGGTGGACTGCAGAACCTGTCTGAACGTTGTGTTCAGTTGGATTCTACCTGTCCAGCCCGCAGCCTAGCATCAGCCGGACAGTATTTAAGTATCTCAGGACAGGGTTTATTGGCAGGCTGTTATGAACACGATAACGAAACTTCTGTCTCCATAAACGCTTGACTTTTCTTGGGGTTAATTTAAATTTGCGAGGCAAAACTTTAGTGTTGGTATGGAAGTGAAAAGTGTGATCGTCGAGACCAGTTTTCGATGTAGGCGACTATTGAGCTATGTGATATTTTGGAAAAAAGAAGTGTCTCTCACCTTTGTAAATGATTTTATTGAATGTGCTGGTGATGATTCGGAGTTCCGGATTGGGCGTGTCCCCGATCTGAAATAGAAGAGAAATCCGTCGTGAGACAATGATGAAATGCCTTTCTGAAATAATTCACTTCAACATGTACCTGACGAGGGATTGATAATGTATTAAGTGGACCAGAATGTGACTTTCGCCTTTGAAACACAGAAAAAGCTTACGACTGCACAAAGTTATTTAAATGTTCCGGCAGAATTCATAAAGATTACTTTTCTATTGGATATATTTTAGCTCTAAAAGTCTTGGAAAGTTAAATTCTGTGTGTGTTTAACACGTCTCATAATTAATTGAAGAAATTAAAATTATTTCGTGGGTTACCTGCTGGGTTCATGGGCAAAGTAGTATGCACTCGAATCCAACTTGGGTTAAAATTAACTCATAATGAATTTTTCTAGGGCTGCCAGCCGTGTAAGGTGGTTTAATGAAGAAAACAGCAACTTTCCTCGTCCTCAGGGCACTGCAGTTGTAGGAGATGGTTCTCGAAACGTTGATTTTATCTTAAGCCACCTTACACGGCTAATAGCCTGAGAAGAATTTACTATACTTAGTCGCCGTGAAGGTTTCAGATCATAAACTTAAGTTAATCACTGGTTTTGCGTCCGGTAACTCCGAATGTAGCCTTTTAATTTATTGTATTTGGTTTTGTAGTGCTACGTATTTTCCTCGACTCTTGTATCCTTGTCACATTCACATCTTACATACACCAATTTAACTTTTTTAATTGTTCGTTTGTTTAGACCGGAAGTGGTCATTATCAGACTCGTGTGTAGTTTGGTTCTCGGAAGAGGGGAACTCCCCCCCCACCCCTCTGTTTCCTAAATGTCGTTAAAATACTAAACTTCGTAACGTTGATAGGTGGACGTAGGAGCCGAGTCGTTAAATATTAATTACATAAGATGTGTTCTTTAAATGATTAAGTCAGTTTTATTTGTACTTGTCTATACTCAATTCCTTTGCAGTCGGAACGAAAATTTATTTTTGAAACAGCACGTGGACTTTTAAATGAGTGGTGATTGGACGAATGGAAACACGAATGCAAAAATCTCCCTGATGATGATGGTCTTTGCAAATATTTTCATTCAAAACCATCGGTTCTTCTCGCACTAGACTGTTAGTATCTTGAAATTTAACTGCTCAGAAGGGATGGGAATGTAAACAAACAAAGAATGTGAAGTTATACATACCGCACTGCATTATTATGGGGTTGCAGGGTGGGCGAGGACAAGGGGGGGGGGGTTGGTTTGCAATATGCTAATTAACAGGGCGTGTCATGGATACTGTCCTGTTCTGCGATAATAAAAAGTCAAACAAACAAACAGAAAAAAACAACAGAGGAATGCCACGCACCACAACCCATATATCTAAACGTGTGGCAGAAGATGGCGTTACTGTGTAGACGAGGGCAGTAAATTTACTGAAAATACAATTCTGCTTCTAACTACTTTTTTTCTAAATAGTAAACCTTTTTTAGTGTAGCCTACACTTGATTCTGTTTCAGGGTTGTGAAGTATTTGTAGGTCTTTGCATTTTGGAATGGAATAATTTTACATCGTGTAGTATTTATAAATGGTATTTTAAAATTTACAGATGTGAAGTTGTTCTTTTTTATTGAGAGTAATTAGAAGCCACCTAGACTACGTTTAAATTCAACGCTTGAAAGATATTGGAGCTGTAGATTTCTAGTTGAAATTCCAGCTAATATTATCCCAGTACTACAAACATTTTATCTAATTTAAGGACGGTTATGAATTTTAACACTTCTGGAACACACGTAATGAAAGTCATCAAATGGAGGTTCTCGTTTAAATAACATAAAAACACACACACGCATTTCTGTTACCAAGATCAGTCGGATGATATTATTGAAACAATCGATTTTAAAACCGAACGTGACCCCTAAATATATTCTGCGGGCTAACCTACTGAGTTATTTAGTGTTGTGGAAAGCTCTAAACAGAATTTAGTTATTACGGCTGGATGCACGGGTTTAAATGTGGTATAAATATTAAAGTATTTATAGGGTGTCGGAAATTCCGAGTTACTTAAGTAAAAATAACTAATGTAAAGCCAAAAGTTAGCATTACGCAATTTATTTTTTTATTATTTAGTGTTCTGTCTGACGACAGGTCCATATGACCAGGATCCTTCCATCCTTTTCTCGGACTGGGACCTGTTCATATACGTTCTTGGCAGATGCTCCAGAAGTGGTTTGCCATTGCCTTCTGGGTGTCGGAAATTCCGAGTTACTTAAGTAAAAATAACTAATGTAAAGCCAAAAGTTAGCATTACGCAATTTATTTTTTTATTATTTAGTGTTCTGTCTGACGACAGGTCCATATGAACAGGATCCAAGGCCAGCGTTCTAACCGCTAGACCACCTCATCTTATTATTATTTAGTGTTCTGTCTGACGACAGGTCCATATGAACAGGATCCAAGGCCAGCGTTCTAACCGCTAGACCACCGTGGCAGGTTCATTACGCAATACGGGATGTCAATAAGACATACAAGGAAAGTTGACGAATTTTATTTAAATAAGTAACTGCTATAGAAGGTAGGTCTAATACCCTGAATACATTTAAATTAATTAATTAATTCAGATTTTAGGTATTAATTAATTCCCTAACAAACTTAACAAAAATTTTAACCGAAATAGTGTTCTTAAATTTTTTAATCTGATCTTATATAATGTTCTTGAAATGTAGAAGACCAAATTAACTCCAGTACACCAATTGATAACCACTTTATTTAAGGATCAGAAAATGTGGCTAAATATTATAATATACTTCGATTTGTAGACAAAGTATACGGTTTTAGGCGCGTTCCAAATGAAAGTTGCATAACTGCACACATAAACGTCAACCCGTCTGTCTGTCAGCAAAAACTCTGAAACGGATTTTCATGAAGTTTCATGTTGGAGAATCGGCACATTTCAGTTTATTAAAATCTGTGTACAAAAATGAACCGTTTACTGTTCTTTCCATGTAATCTTCTTTGTAACATTTTATAGCCTTTTTGAAGGTTTACGTGGCGTTTTGAACGTCATCTCATGCAGCAGAACAGCTGATCGAAGCCGTGACGTTGTTTTGCGGGGATCCTTATTTCCGGAAATAGAAGTTCAATACGGAAGAGAGTATTATGCAGATATGGCACGCAACATGGTTTTCGAGTTACAGTTTGGAGGGAAGGGGGGCGGGCTGGCGTGTGAAACAGCATCGCAGAGCACAGAGCGATAGAGAATTGTCCGCGATTATGCAAACAAGGACGCGCTCTCGCTACGTTATTGTTTTGTTGTGAAGGCATTTCCGTTTCTCTCTCTCTCTGGGCTGACAAGAGGATAGTGCACAGGAAAGTACTTCGCTTCACTGACGCTAGGTGGCTCTGATGGATGGTTCGTCTGCATGCGCAACTAGCCATCATGTTTGAATTATTATTGAACCATGTAGCAGTAGTCGTTTTTGAAGAAACTGGTTGTCATAATTTTCACGATATTTTACAACAGAGAAAGTAAATATAATGGAATTTCATGTTGAAGACCTTGTTATTAAAAAAATTATTTCGTAGTTCAGACTGGCGGTTGAAACAATGCAGTCCAAATGGAGATCGCTAATGCCGATTTTACACTTCGAGGTTCTGGTAACATTTGCTTGGATCTACGATAAACGAAATGGAGTAGGGAAAACAGCATTGCGTTCAAATTCTTCTACCCTGGAAATGGAGGCGATAAGGTTTTCTGAAACGATTTTTTTAACCATATACAAGACAACATTCTAACACAGTTGACCACAATCGAAACAACGTACCTAATATTATTTAATTACTTATTTAAATCGATTCTAAAGATTTCTAACGATGTTGTTTTGACATTTTTAGTACAATTTTGGCATCTGATTACACTTAATCGTGTATTAAATAAATTATGTTTAAGGTGTTAGTAGCGTTTTGTGTATTAGTGTTGTTAGTGTTTGCCATAATAATGTTGTTTTGTTAATATTTGTTTTAGTCATATTTAATAGTTTTTGTGCTATGTCTTCATTTATATTTTGGTTCCTGATGCAGGATTCTAAAATGGAAAGTCAAATTCAATTGAACTGTTGTTATTTAGAACCTATCTAAGAGTGTAAGCGCTTAACATGGCATGTTCCTACACGTACAATGTTCTGTGGTTAGTTTTCTGTTTGTCGGGGCTTATAAAGTATGTCAATCACGTAACTCGAGTAATTTTATATTTTTTATATAATTGAAAGAATTACAGGCAGAGTTTTAACCTATTGTAGTTATTATTAATGTTGGACAATATCACCATTGCTTTAGTATTATCACCTTTCCCTGTAATTAGGTTTCATTGCGCGCTATTAAATAGACCCCCTCTTAGACAATGCCATTCTCGTACTACAGATACGGAAATGATTTAAAGGCCGTGTTCATAAGGTAAATTTACAGGTTAGATTCCTCGTTCCCCAGTAATTCCTGGGGAAATATTGATAAATGTGATTTCCAGACAAAAATGCATACGCGTATGAATTTCCTGTTTTATCCATGCCCGTTACATCTTACCCACCTAATTATTTTATTTAGTGTTCTGTCTGACGACAGGTCCATATGAACAGGATCCTTCCATCCTTTTCTCGGACTGGGACCTGTTCATATACGTTCTTGGCAGATGATCCAGAAGTGGTTTGCAATTGCCTTCTTCTGTGTGTGA